>PVIC010019882.1:6327-30209 GCA_004025085.1 Thryonomys swinderianus | reverse complement strand
CGTAGTAATTTCCCTTGACAAATATAATAATTATGTATCACAAACATACAGTAATAAATTTTTAAAACCTTCGGCCTTGATTTTCAAAAGGGAGAACAGGAGGTTGAAAAAATAAAGCAAAATGAATCATCTAAAATTGAGACTTAAAGCCAGAAACTGGTGATTGGCAGACTGAGTCACCAGAAGAGACACGAGGACTGTTGTAAAAACTAATAAGATACCTTTTATTTGCAGAGCTTCAGTATTATTTAGTGTAAGTCTGTGATTTATTGGAGCTTAGGAATAACAGCACAGAAACTGGCTCTTTGACCTGCTGAAAAGCCTTCAAAGCTGGCTCTGACCCTCACTTGCTCCTCCCCCTCCCCAGAATGGAGAGGAGGAACCCCACCTGGTGCGACCAAGGGTGAATGAGCAGCGTTCAGCAAGAATGATGGAAATGGCTGTCTGAACGGTCACCACTAACTAGTATGGGGAGTAAAAGGAGGACATAACTTCACTCCAGCAGGAACTCAAAAGAAATACAGAAAATAGGCACTAATTCTAGGCTAGCGCTGTGAGAACTTGAGAGGAAAAATGTCTAGAAAAAAGAATATCTTATCAAAGCATTTTGCGTCAAATGTGACCAGGAACTATAATATTTTTTAAAAATTACTACCCCTCTGAACAAAAGGAAAACAGAAAACATCAAGGATTGAGACTATTGCATAGTCAAATAGTAAGAGGTATTCAAAAATCAATGATAAATACTTTAATATACAAAATTACGCGACCTTTCTCTTCGCTTTCTTTCCTTTTCTCCTTCCTTCTTTCTTTTTTTCCCATTTCTTTTCTATTTTTATGTTACTTGATACTAAATATAAGTGAGATGCACATTTAAGGATAATGGTAAAAGAAAACAAAACTTCAGACCAGTATTACTTGTTGCCTTAGGTACAAAAGGTCCAATCAAAATTCAACCAAAGTAAATCTACCTTTCCTCACAAAGACACTTACACTGATTAAAAACCCTATTAGGAAAAATTGGATTTACTTTAAGAATGCAAATTTTCTTAATCATAAAAATACCCAATGTAATGCAAAAACACATCAATATAACTTGCTATATAATGACTAAAGAGAGAAAAAAATCCCTTTCTACAGAAACAGGAAAATTATTTAATAAACCACCACCCATTCATTTAAAAACCTACTGGTAGTGAACTAATAATAGAAAGAAACCTGTTAAAACCTGCTTGAAATGCCGGACGTGGTGGCTCACGCCTGTAATCCCAGCACTCGGGAGGCAGAGACAGGAGGATTGCTGAGTTCGCGGCGGCTTGCCTGGGCACCATAGTGAGCTCAGGGCCAGCCTGAACTACAAAAGCGAGACCCTGTCTCCAAAAAGCAAAAAAAAACAAAAACAAAAACAAAAAATCTGCTTGAGCAAATGGCATTCTTAAAATCAGAATTTCTTTTGAACTCTGAAACAAAATTAATATACGCACTGTGTATACTCATTTTAAAATTGTATAAGCAATCCTAAGAGCGATTCATTAAGGCAAGGAAATCTTAAAATAAAAGGCAATCTTAAAATAAAAACATTGTCCATGAACAAAATACTCGTTATTAATATATGACATCATATTTGTCAAGGTAAGAAACAAAAGAAATTAATATAGTTAGTAAGAGTGTTCAGGAATATTGCTGGGCATAAAATGTTTTAAAACTCACATCTTTAGAGAACAGGATTTAACATTTTCTAAATAGTTTTTAAAGATCTCATATTAAATATTCATAAGCCTTATGCAAGACAGAAAACATTGTAATACAGTACTGTATTCAAAGTCATAAAAAGAGACATCAGTAATTGAAAGATAAACTAAGTTCATGGATGGGAAATTTCAACATTGTAAAAATGTCAGTTTTCCCAAAATTAATCTGTTGTGCTCGCTTCGGCAGCACATATACCAAAATTAATCTGTAAATCTAATACAATCCAATCAAAATACCAACAGGGATTTTTAAGAACTTGAAAACTAATTTTAAAATTCATAAGAGTAACAGACCAACAATAGTCAACATAATTGAAGAACAGAATAGAGGCTCTCAGCCTACACAGTTACAATTATCATTATAAAAGTGTGGTGATTAAGAGACTGTAATGCTGATTTATTGGTAGATAAAGAGGCAAAGAAATCAAATGGAAGGCCCCAAACAAAACCATGAAGACAATCAACTTAATTTATGACAGAGGTGAAGATCAGTAAGGAAAAAAATGGACTCCTCAGTAAAAGATTCTGGGGAAATTTTTATCCACTGTAAATAAATCGTTCCTATAGAAAGACATACAAAAAAATTTGCAGTTGAATTAATCTCAATATTGATGGGAGGAAATGTTTTGTAACTTTAGTGTTTTGGGAGGATTTATATGTATAATGCATAAACAAAAGATGAAAAAAGTTAATCGAATCTTTAACAATTTCTGGGCATTAAAAGACACCATTTAAGGCCAGGGATTTAGCTCACTGGCACCATCCCTGCCTCACAAGCACAAGGTCTTGAGTTCAATTCTTGATTAAAAAATTTATAATAAAGACACCAATTACAGTACTTGGGAGGCTGAGGGAGGAGGATTGCTAGTTCAAGGTCACCTTGAGCAACATTGTAAGACTTCATCTATCTTTCAAAAAAACTAAAGGAAAAATTTTAAATGCAATGATAATTCACAGATTTCCATTTGAGAAAATATTTGCAGAATATGTAAGTGACTAGGTAGTAGCATCCTTTGCACACAGGTGTGTTAGGGTTTTATTACTGTCCAATGTATCGCAGTTCTGTAGATAGAGGTAAGACACAGACCACCCAGGCTAAAATCACAGTGTTTTGTTAGATTGACTTTTATTAAAAAGACAAAAAAATGTAAGCATTGGCAAGGATATAAAGAAAAGGAAACTCTTGTATAACCACTATAGGAAAAACAGTCAGAGAATGAATGAGCAGGGCAAATGCCATATATAGACATAAAACAGAATACAATTCAGCCTTTAAAAAGGAAATTCTGCCACTTGCAACAACATGAACCCAGAGGACATTATCCCCCATGAAGTAATAAACCAGAAAGAGGGAGAAAAGTACTGCATTATGTCACTCATATATGGACTCTAAAAGGTCAAAGTCATAGTAGTAGATAGTGAAATGGTGTGACTGAGGGCCGTGCGCAGGAGGGACATTGTTAAGTGGGGAAACCTAGAAAAGCCACAATGTTGCTGTTAGGAGAAATAAGTCTGGTGACTTTGGTTGATAATAATGTCTTGTTCACTTAAAAATTGCTACTAGAATATATTTGAAATATTCTTAACCCCAAACATAAGTATGTGAAGTGATGCATATGTTAATTAGCTTGATTTAGTAACTCTGTGAAAACCACAGTCTTACAGGGCAAGTGGTGCCACACCTACCTTGGAAGCACAAGGACCAGAGTTCAATCCCTGGTACCATCCCCCCAAAAAACCCCACAGCGTTACAAAATACCTCATAAATACATATAACACAAGACAAGCAAAAGCAAAATAAACAGGCAAAAATAAAGTAAATTAAATAGAGTAAAAGTGTCCGTAGGCTGCTAGCTGCGTGCCTGTCCAGAGGCTGTGCTGGGATCCTTCTTCGCACACTAAGTTCCTTTAGAGAATTCAGCCCCCTGTGCTCGAAGGACTCAGGATGGCTACTCCTGGGTGGGTGTTCGCAAGGCTGCTTTCAGCTTTGGGGAGCTGCCCACACACTCTTCCCTCCGTCTCCAAGGCCAGTCATGTCCGACAGAATCCTTTTCATGCTTTGAGTATCTTCCTCTTCTATCTCATCTTGCTGATTGGCTTCCTCCTCTTTCCTACTTCTAAGAAGTCTCAAGACTACACTGTACCCTTCAGATAATGCAGGATGATGAACCCCATTTGAAGACTCTTAACTGAATGACATCTGCAGTGTCACTTTCCCGGGACGAGCAACCTCTCCACAGGCTGTGGCCGTTCGGATGGTGGACCCACTGAGGGCCACTATTTTGCTGGAGCTCTAGCTATCTCTAATCTCTGTCTGTACACAGATGAAAGTGCAAACCATCTGATACTTTGCTACTCATATGTGTTCAAAGAAAAGAAGAGTAACAGGAAAGTATTTCTAGAAAGGAAAAGGAAAAACAGAAGGAATGGCAGAGGGAGGACTGGTTTCTGAGCACTGCTAACGCTGAGTCGCCTTCTGCCCGGCAGGACCTGTCTGCATGGATGATGGCAAAGGGACCACAGGGTAAAATCCTGAGAGCTGAATGGAAAGCAAAGTGGGGGACGCTGTGTTGGTTTTAATGGAAGCGTACCGTTCTTTGATGTACCTCTCTTCAAGAGGTTGAGAGTAACGTTCCCCCCTCGGGTGTGGGCTGAACTTAGTAGGGCACTTTCAACCCTACCACGGAGGTGCTGGCATCTGACATGAGACCGGGACCCAGAAGACACTCTGGCTTTTGTGTGTGCTCTCAGGACGCCTTCCTCACAGTGAAGCCAGCTATCACCTCAGGAAGACGCTTCAGTAGCTAAATGGAAAGACGATATGCAGGGCCCCAGAGGCCTGTTCTCAGGGCTGGCAGAGCTCAGGCCTTCAGCCAAGAGCTGTTCCACTGCATCTCGGAAGCAGCCTTCTGATCTGTTAGGCCTTCAGCTGAGGGGACGCTGGGGTAAAATCCACTACAAATTCCGGGTCCACCCCACTAAGTCCCACCCAAATTTCAGCTCAATGAAACTATAAATATTTGTTGTCTTAAGGTAGTAAGACTTGGATAATTAATATTAGCAATATGAAAATAATACAAGGTACAAACTTTGGAGTACTGTGTCGTATTCAGCAGAGTGAACATCTTTTTATGCCGCTAGGAAAGAGTTTCAAAAGAAGGGACAGTTCTAAGACAGCGGGAGAGCTGGGATTGGAGAGTGGACTCTGAGGACAGGGGAGGGTGTGCATTGTCCTTTGGGTGTCCTGAGGCCCGAAGAAAGGACAGAGAGAGAGCGGGGGAGAGAGAGAGAGAGAGAGATGGCCACGTCCATGTCTGGGGGAGGAAAGGTTCTGATTTCGGAAACAGTCTAGAAGGAGAATATGAAGAGCACAGACCTTGAGAATGGGGGAGGAGGAGGCTTGGCATAGTCGCTGTGGAAGCCTGAAATGAGAAAGGTCTGTTGTGCAGCACTACTGCGAACCCACGCTGAGGCACTGCCTGGGGCCTGGAGAGACGCCTTCGCGGAGCCAAATTACCTACGTAGGCCCGGTTTGGTTTTTGTGAGAAATCGGATAGATTGCTGCAGGGCTCTTGGTTTACGAAACGAAACATGGATATATTGTTTGTAAATGTTGGCAGTAGAGAGAGAACACAGGGTCTTCTCACTGAGCCAATCGGCAGACTGCTTTTGTTATCTTGAGAGAGTGTCTCTCAGTCACTCAGTTGCCCAGGCTGGCCTCGATCTTGTGCCCCTCTCGCCTCAGCTTGCAGAGTGTGGGCAGCACGGAGGTCTCCCAGCGCACTCACCCCGGCGGGCTACCTTCCTTTCTTTTCCCTGACCCGGGCCTGTGCCACTGGCACAGAACGGAGGCTGAGACTGTCCGCAGACCCGTGCTGGGGGTGCCCAGGCCTGTCCCTCCCGGGTGGGCTGAGAGTCCTCTGCTGCCCCGTGGGGCTCCCCCAGCTTGCAGGGGAGCCCCAGGGCTGACTTACTCCATGACACGTGCTTTGCCCTGCACACTTTGTTCCCTGCCCTGCCTCCTGCCCCGGCTCCCCTGGCCCTTCCTCCTTCCTGTGTCTCCCAATTAAACATTTCCACGAAGCCCTCACTGCCTGCTCCTCCGGAGGCTCAGAGGAGGACAGCGAGCCGTCCGGAATGACGGTGAGCAATGGAGCGGAGAGGAGGGATGTGAGTGGTGCCTTGCACAGAACATGCCTAGTTAGCTGCTGAAGGATGGCTGAAGATTCCCGAAATAATTGGCACTCGGTGTGTCAGCCGCTCTCGCAGTTGTCATCAGTGAGACATCCCGGTAGTGACACCCGGTGCTTTCTTCCCTGTGGTTCCGTGACAACACCGTGGGTAGCCAGGAAAGTTTGCTTAATGAAAAAGAATGGCACATTAAATGCATATTGTCTTTATTCTGATTAAAAGGATCACTGCTGGATGGGAATAAGTTTTCCCTTGTGGAAACGCTTTTAATTGACAGCTGGGAAAATGTGGTGATAAAAGTTAATTTACTTTACTGGGCTTCTCTGGATTTTACAATACCTGTCTTTTTTGGTAAAGGCAACTACCCCCTCTCTTCAAATGAAAGGACTCTGCAATAGTAACTCAAACTTCCTATTTCCCAGCACAGTCTGAAGTGGACAGAAGGCACCAGAAGAAACAAGGCTCAGACGTTCAGAGAGCTGCCAGGGGCCAATAGTGACGACTGGCTCCTTTTCAGCCATAGGAAGCTTCAAGGGTGGTGTTTTTCAAAGGACAGCGCTTGTACTACTGGTGTCAGCACCCCTGCGATGCCTTTGAAGGCATATGATCTTGAGATCAGTTCCATGTTCACTGAATTGTAATCAATGGACAAGGGCCCAGAGCTCTGTGCTGCTTGCTAGCTTGCAGAGGACTTCTATGACCTTCAACTCTGGATTATTCGGTAGTTCTTGAAAGCTACCAACTCTTGCTGCATTTGAGTTAGTCCTTTTTCAAATAAGTAAATCAGTGTGTTTACAGTCATTGCTATATTGACAATGAGTTTGAACTAAGGGGGGGCTGAGTTACGCTAAACTAATAGTTACCCATCTGCACTCAGAATATGCAGAGCCTAAAAAAACCTGTTTTTAAAGTAATTTAAATCTGCAGTTTAGCAACTTACACACTCAAATGCATTGAGTTACAAAATATTTAGGTCATCAGAGACCATTTTAAACCATGGTGACAGTTCAACTATAGTTATAGTTTCCAGCTTTGTTCAACTTGAAAGGGGGTCACTGTCATGAAAAGTTTAAAGCCTTAGCTAATGTTTTTTTTTTTTTTAATGAGTGAGTATTTCTGTGTATACCAAATTGTAAATGTGAGTTCCAAACAGTGACTCCTGCTCAGTAGCTTCGGTCATGACCCAGAGTGACCTGGGAATAGAAGATCTCTATTCTCAGAATGAGAAATGAAGCAATACTTGAACACATGACACATTTTATCATGATGGTGCCAGAGTTTTAGCCTTTATAAATGTTAAGTGTTTCCATCTATCATTTATATTTCTAAATGTTATCGTAACATTTCAGGTAAAGGTTTGGATCACAGGTTAATGAAAGAAAAAGCAAAAAGAAATGTGCTGATGAAATAGGAAGACTGAGGAGGCCCAAGAGGACATGACACACTAGGCCATCTGATTAGCAACAGGTCTTCTAGCTGAAAGGATCACACTGGGGAAAGTATGAAAGTCATGCAGTGAAAACTGTCAGCATAAGGAGAATCCAGTGAGCAACTGAAAACAAGGATCATTGTTGCGTATTTGACTTCATTTTGAAGGGAGTCTTCAGTGCTTTGTGCTCCTTGAGTTTGGTCTAGTGACCATCAACCTTCTCCTACAGTCCTTCCTGACTTACAATGCTATATTTACTTATTTTCCCACTTTTATTTTTAGTTGTACATGTTTGTGGTCCATAATGATTGTACCAATAATGACAGTCCTCATGGGGACTTGCCACACACATACCACATCTTTATTCCACTTTCATCTCCCACATCTTCTGGTTACCATCACTTTTTTTTTAAATTTTTATCCTGATTGGTGCATTCTGTACACACATCATGATCACACTCCATATTGGGAATTTGTACCAGTATATGACACAATTTAATTCTCATGTTTTCACATTCTCCCACCCAACCCCCTAAATATATAAGCTTTGTTTCCTTTTTTTTATTACCATCACATTTTTTCTTTGCCCCTCATTACTCACACCTCCACCATATTTCCCTTTGCATATTTTCTATTTTACAATATCCATCATACATTCTAGAACTCAATAACATCTTCGGTTTCTCATATCAGAAAACAGACACGATATTTACACATCTGTGACCTATTTATTTCACTTATGAGTATGTCCTGAAGGTACATCCATTTGAGTATAAATGACTCAAACTTATCATTCTTAAAGGCAGAGTAATACTCTATTTTATAGAAAAACCACATCTTCGTTATCCACTCTGCAGTTGATGGGCATTTGGGTTGTTTCCAAGACGTTGCTATCACAAACTGAGCTGCTATGTACAGGGGTGCACATATGTCATGATATGATTCTTTTAATTCTTTTGTGTATATTCATAGTAGGGAAATACAGAGTCAAATGGGACCTCTAATCCTAGTTTTTTTTAGGAATCTCCACAGTGACTTCCATTAGAGGTTGTACCAGTCTACATTCCCACCCCCTTCTCTTTTGCAAAAGATATAGTTCCTTATTTTCCTACTACCTGTCCTTTATCTTTCTCTTTATTTATATTTGGAGTTTCTTATATTAAAAAAATATGTGATTTCAAGTTTGTGTGTCTGATTTATTTCACCTAACATTGTAGTAGTCTCAGGTACATCATTTTCCTGCCAATGACAATGTTAATTTAAAATAAACAGTGAGAATAAAAATATTAATTTTAGTTTCATTCAGCCTAAAAATTATACATTCTTATATCCAAAAAGTTTAGATCCAAAGACTAAAATGCATTATAAAGGTAATATAAATACACTGAAATTTTTAAAACACTGTATAGTATTGTTCAAAGGCATCACTGATTATGGATGAGGGAGGTAGGCTACTTGGCTACATCAATAAGCAGCATCACAACGTTGTCAGTATCTTGCCTGACAAGAACAAAGAGAACCCAACAACCTCTCTCGAATGCGTGTGATCAGTGAATTTGCAATCACTTTAAATTTAATTCAACAGAACCAAAAGGACTGTGCTGTAGCTGTCTGGGCCTTGTTTTTGAGCAGGCCTGGGAATAACACACCTAGAAAATCTTTAAGTTTTTGGCTACTGAGAGCGGCCTCAGTTTCTCTGTGTGGCTGTCTAGAGACTGTCTTCATGATGTGCTGGCCTCTCCCCAGGGATGATTGATCCTAGGGAGCAAAAGTAGGAATGCTGATATGTTTTATAACAAGTACAGTTTAATTATATATTCTGTAAAAAGTAACAAAAGGAAACACTGTTTTAAGAGCTCTGTTACGTATATCTGAGGATCTGAACATCAGAACAACATAACTTCCATTTATCTCTCATTAACTTTCTTTTAAATAGTCTTGATTCTTCTTAAAATATGTAAGGAATCCTACTTAGAACCAGTGGCATGCTAATGTGTGCTTAACATCTTACTCTAGGGAGACAGACAGATAGATGGATAGAATTTGCTGATTTCAAGTAACATTTGCCAATTTCCATAATGAAAATATACCTATCATAGGTAAATTTCAGGCTACCAACCTGCTACACATATCGGGCTGGAGATATCCATATACAAGAAACTCCCGCACACCATTGTTTCTAACACATGCTTACCAAACAATCTTTTGTCCCTTTCTTATCATCCTTCTGGTCTTGTGTAATGCCCTGCAGATTAGTAAGCTTTTTCCTTCAATATCTTATACTTTTTGAGCTATTCAGTCTCTATCACAATTGTTTTACTCTACAGTTATAGCACTAAAGGAGCCCCAGGTAATACGTAGAAGGATGGCCAGAGCTGTGTTCCAGTGGAACAGTATTTCTGGAACAAGAGCCAGCAGTAGTTCTCTGACCTGTGATGGTAGACAGGTTCCCTGGAACATAATGGTGAACCTAGGATGTATATACCGCAGTGGGCACAAGGAGCCCTCTCTGTTGGGCACATGAGCCAAGTTGCTCCAGCTGCTAAGCTTGGAAGACAGTTGTTTTTTGCTAAACTAAAACCTCAGTATTCCAGTTTAAATGCAGTGCTGGTCCTTTTCAGTAAATAAGTAGGCTCTGACTTGCAGATTGGGTACTCAGTCTCTACAGGGTGCACAGTCACTAGATTGTCTACTGAACATTAAGAATTTGAATCTTTTTAAAATTATTATCATCCTACTACAGACTTTCTACATCTCCTATGTTTTGAGAATCATCTCACAGCATCTTTAAGGTGATCAGTTCTCAAGAAGGAAAGCTTTTAATCAGGAACTGATCTTGATCCTTCACCTTCCATGATGCAGGAAGAAAAGAAAACTCCAGGCTTCTCCCCAAGGCACTTGCGCACAATATCTCACTTCTAACAAGCACTGTGTGCAAATGTGAGGCGCACCTGCTTGGGCCACACCTGGGTGCAAGTGGAAAAAGCTGTGTGAAAGCCAGGAAACCCCACGTCAGAACTGCAGAACTCCAGGAAGAGCTGCCAGTCCGGCTGAGGTGTTTACATTTAGTCCTGTCACCTTGAATTCACTTTCCTCCCACGATGCACTGTTGGCATCTTCCCAAGATCATTAGCTCCCTTTAAAGACAAAAGAAAAAAATATTTCTGACATTCTCTAATTTATAAACACGTGGTGTGTTTTACTTTCACACATTTATTTTCCATCTTTATCTCCTAGAAGGTTCATGGCTGGGTCTGGCTCACAGAACAAAGCACAGGAGCTCAGAAATGCATGGATAACTAGAAAACTCTAGGATACATACAGACCGTATCTTGGCACACCAGAATGTTAATGTCTGAAGTGTGACCAAATAATTTGTTCCTAATAACAAACAACACCTTTTGCAAAAAATTAACATTTTTAAGTGACTTGGAGTGGGTGTTTTAATGTCAAGGTCATGCTTTTGCATTCTAAAGGTTTCTTGAGAAGGTCAGAAAGTACTGATATTAAACTAACGTTTCTAATATTGTACATCTTATTTGCTTCTGTATATAGGGGTTTGTTAGAAAATATCATTAAGTACGTGCATGAAAAATTGCTAGCATGGTCACAACACTCCATTGGAAATGTCATCTGAATTATCAAGGTAAGTCACATAGGGAATTTTAAAGTTTCACCTGGTCTCATTAAAAGAAGTGAAAAGAAACAGAATTAATTTTAATACTATTTTTCTTTGACCTACTATATTGGAAAGAGCATTTCAACACAGTTAATATAAAAGACATTGAAACTTTTTACATTATTTTTTCTTCATAGTACCTCTTGGAAATCTAGTGTATCCAGCAATCTTAATCCAGTAGTCTCAAGAGGCCAAGAATGACCATAATGGACACCTCAGGTCTAAACTGATCCCTTTTATTTAGGTCAAAGAATAGACTCCAAGGCTCAAGGTGATTTGCCCAAGGTCACAAAGCTAGAGAAGAAAACAAGATTTACTTTATGTCCACCGGGGCTCAAATTAGCAAATCACAGTCTCCCAGTCATCCGGAAGTTGTCATTTTAACAATTTCCATCCTAGAAGGGAAAGCTTCATATATATGGCAGAACTACAGTATCATAGTAAAAACATAGATTCTAGGACCAAAGTCTTCTGAGTTCTTCCCATGCCCCATTCTTTTGTACATTAACTGGGTGGTTTTAAACAGGTTTCTTAGTTTCTCAGTACCTCAGTTTTATTATCTGTAAATTGGGGATGATGCTAATACTGTGTGCTTCTCAAGCAGATGCAAGGGTAAAATGTATGTATGTAGACCTATAAATATTCACACGCATACATACCTGGAACGTGGAAATGACCATGCAAACCGGAGCTATATATTACTAAAATTTTTCTAGGTCTTCAAAAGTACACTTTTAAATAAAGCCTAAATTGAACGTGCTCCTGGCTGACAATCCTGCCCTACACTAGAAGGAAAAGTGTCATTTTACCCCAACAAAGTGTTAATAAAATTCTAAGGATTCCTTGACTTTAAAAAATGTTATGGAAAAATGCATTTCCGATTGACCTTGTGAACTATAGCAAAGTATAACTATAAGAAAGTGAACTATGACACACCACACTTGCTCCCAGTCCTTTGGTTAACTAAGTTATTATTTTATAGTTATTGTGGTTTTCCCTCTGATCACGAAAAGGAAAGCAAGTGTCTTTAGCTTCCCTTTACAGTAATAAAAAGGCATGCACAATTTTATGAAATATGGAAGAATATACAAAAACCATGACTGCCTATGTTCATCAGGAAACAAAATCATGTACATGCTGCTAGATCACTGCAAAACATGACCCACAGCCAAAAGTTCCTCCAAAGTTTAGTTTATAGCTTGGAATTCTTTTAAATATTTTTTTCCTTGCTTAGGTGAAGCAGGGTCAGAATGATTTTCTTTATTGCCAAATAACAGGAAATTACCCTGAAAGATGTGTCTGAAGAAACAATAGCATCTGATTACCAAAGAAGGTCAGTTTATCCTTCTTTCTAAGAGCTCTCAGTAGCTGGGATTATGTGGAGAATTTATCAGGTGAATTTAGGTGAGTAGGCTGCAAAATGGGGTCGTGGCCTCATGCTTTACTTTAGAAATTTTCCTATGCTGAACTAAACTGCAGAAATACATAATTTAACCTCCAGTGGTGACATTTATTCTTGGGATCCAGAAAGATTTTATGTGCTAACAGTTGGCTTATTTCTCAGGGACTCTAGGATGTTAGATTTATGCATAGTGCCCGAGTAGGGTGGACCCTTTTTATATATCAGAAATGTGATGACACTTTGAACTCCAAAGATCACCGTGTGGCTGAGTGTTTTTCCAAGAATGGAAAGATTTGATGTGATTTGTGGAGGCCTGAAATATTTATTCTATGGTGCATAACTGTTAATGTTATTTAGGGGTTACAGTTGGACCTGGTGGTCTGGTTCCCCTTGGTTATTGGGATTCTTTCTTTGTCCTAAGTGGCTTATGATTTCCTATCATTTCCAAAAAAGTTAGAAATGGAGGGAGCTATACCTGTTTGATGTAGCATCTGAATATATTTCACAGTGCTGTTGTATTAACCTTTTTTGTTCTCACAGTGCAACTCTTTCTTCCTTCTCACTTCTGGCCAATCTCAATTCACTTTAACATAAGCCTTAGGATCTTTATAACATCCATTCTCCATGGCCAAAGGAATTCTTTAGTGGCGAGTATCACTGCAGTGTTTGTTGATTATCAACATTTTAAAGCCCGCTAGACAGCTTAGTACTTAATTTTTCACCAGTGACTTGCAGAAGATTTGTAAAATCAATAGCTTATTTTCTTTCCAACTCATCTGAAGCATACAACATCAGAAATAGTTTCACTAATATCAGCAACTCAGGAATAAGTACGTTAGGATCATTTCAGGCTAATATGCACAGCCCATAATAAATTATGTCAAATTACTTTTTTTTTTCTGCTAACCTTATAGAAGACAAACTACAAGATCTGGAATCAGAAGAGGTGAAGGCAATTTCTGTTCTATCACTTACTAAATGTGTGGCTTTAGCAAATGCCAGAAATTTTCTAAGCATTTATTCTCTTATATCTAAAATTCCAGAAGGAAGATCATTTTGTCTTCTCAGCCAACCTTCCTTAGTACAACATTCCTTTTTACCACACGCTGTGCTGGCAGGGCTGTTGGTCACATGGGCATAGTCATGATTATACCAAAACAAGGGACATACTTCATCTCTCCTCCCCTAAGTGAAATCTTCTATGGAGATGCCTAGAATAGAGAGAGAAGAATCTGAGTCCCTTAGCAACCTAATGTATTCTGTGTATTTCACTGACTTTTACAAAGCATTAGTCATCATTCTATGCATTTTATATAAATTACTTAGTCCTCATGACTACTCAACTAAAATAACTATGTGTAGTACACACTGTTGCACTGAGTTGGATTTCTTCAAAAACAAAGCTCATGACAAACTGGGAAACAGTTTCTTTGGGAGGCAAACCCAGGAAGCAATAGGGGTTTGGGGCAGGACAGAGAAAGCAGAAAAGCCAGTAAAAATGATGTTAATGACTCAGAAATTATTTCTGTGACATCCAGTGTGAGCTGCACTCCATGTCCCTTTCCTAGATCTCTAATCATGAATCAAGCTGTTCATAGGCTCCATAAGCACAGGTTTCTGTCTCTATGGTTTCTTTTTTATTAACATGTTTTATAGGCATCCAAAAAGATGACTTTTATATTTGGGGCAACAAATGATGTTCAAAAACTGTTTGCATATGAAAATAAAAGCTGGTAAAGAAGATACCATGAGATTTTTAGGATTCATAGACATCCTGGCAATGAATTTTGAGACTTCATGAGATACAGAGTTGGAAGGTGTGTTGAGAATGTATATTTGGATGTCCCAGAGGATTTTCCAAGATTTTGTAGACTTAAGATAATATCTAACATAAATTGACACAAATAAACACTGAGGCACACTTGTTCCACTTTTACTGAATTTTTTATTATTCATATTTATTAAAATTTGGGACTCTAAGGAATAACTTGTATGCTTAAACTTCTTTTCAATTAATTGCACTCTGTCTTCAAGATTAACCTGGGATAATATTAATATCCTACTACTAAGAAGTACTTGGAACCTCTATAACTTATATATTCTTCTGCATGATGCTACTTAGTAATACATAGTTTAGCCAAGGACTTGATATTTTTCAGGTAGGGAATCTGAAATATGAAATTCATATTCTATCTGATATTTATATTGCAGTTTGCAAGATGAATCTCAGGAAGGACAAAAACTGACTTCATTTTCTTTCCACAGGGGAAAATAATAAAAAGGTGGGGCTGGGTGTAGGGTTTATTAAACATACAGCCTGAATAAGTTCTGACTGTATCATAACTTTTTCCAACAGCATCTTAAATCCAAGTTATTACTCCAAGTTGTTTATCTGGTACTTTGTATTGCTTAACACTTGCTGCTGGCAGATTTAGGAGCAAGTATAAGTCTTGCTTTGTACTTGAATCCTTGAATAACCTAAAGATGGATAATGGTAACAGCAGAGTTGGTTCTGAAGTGGTTTCAGAAGCCACAGCCTCAATAATTGGAAATAAGTATACAGGGGGATTGGAGGGGCCTCAGGTATCAAGTATCGGTGTCCCTGGAAAGTAACTATGTCATCAGGGTTTGCAAAGGAATAGATTTAGGAGACATAATTTATGGGATTATTTTATAATCACCCAAAAAGTCAAATGCAGAGGCGTGCAAGAGATTTGTCCATTCCTAGAGACCCAAAGGATCCCAAACTAAGGCCTGGTCCCACTGCACTGTCCCACACAAGTCCAGTGGAAGGACTACAGCCCAAAGCAATGTCCTTTAGGAGTCTAGCCAGAGGCTTATTCAAGTCTGTATAGAGGATTGACACCCGGAAGGCCCAAAGGCCAGCGAGGGAGGCTAGAAAACCTGTGCCAGTGGGGTGAAAGTTTGTGCCACTAGACCAAGGGATCTATCCTGGAGCCAGAAAGTTATGCTCAAGGAGGAGGTCAAGGCTCCCCTGATGAGAACAGCAGCCATTCCCAGCTACAGAGAGGCCCTGGACCCTCCTATGACAAACCGGCCAAGTTTACGTCAGGAAAAACACCCAAGGCAAAGTTCTCCAGGAAAATCAACAACACGCAGTCTTCCTCTCCAGTTCTCTTTTTACGCTGTTGGCAGCAGGCCTCAGGAGAATCTTCCATGCCCAGGCCATGCTGACTCAGTTCAGCTCGGCATTCCAAGTGGACTGTTAGTTAATCCAGCACAGTGACTATGACTGTCATTGCTGCTAGATGATTCTCATATCCACTTATAAAACTCTCATATCATTTTAGGAAATTAAAGCTAAGACTTGATAAATCAAGTCAACAAGTGAGTTTTGAACACTCACTTGAGTTAGTAGTATTTGCAAAGAAGTTACGGAACCAGATCTTATCTGAATTCTCTCTAGCCTTTCAGAGGTAGGTAAATTTGATTATATTCCCACTGTATCCCCACTGGAATGTCATACCTTTTCCCAAGATACATGGGGCTTCCAGAGAGTGGGCATCCACAGCCATGCTGAGCAAAGAACCACACACAGGTGTCCAGGAGTACTAAGGCTCCATGTTACACTAGTTCAACAAATGCTTTCAGGACTTCTCCCCTCTTTTATTTTAGCTATTTCTGCCTTCACTAAGTTTAAACTTTTGAAGATTCTTTGCTTTCCGAGCAGCTCAGATTTGAAGATGGTCTGTTGTTAAATACTTTTGAGTACTTATCTTTATATTAGCCAGAAGGTCCTTCAGCACAGTTCAACATAATCTAAGAAGTGGAAACACACCCTTAAGACTTTTATTTTCATCATGAAGGAGGACACATACTCGTGGCACTAATCTACGTCTGAGTGCTCTTCGTGTAGGAGTGCACTTAGACTTCGTATCACTGTGTCTCAGGTGTAAATGTCACCTCTCACACTTGAAGAAAAGGAGGTCCAAGAGAAGCAGCATTTTCTTCAGGTCATTCGCACATAAAAGATGAGGATTTGAACTCATATTTGCCTGAGCCCAGCTAGAAAACCACACTGCTGTTTTCAAACCGATCTGTTCTACTCTACTCCAAGTTGGCACACTGATATCCTATCTCACCAACCTCCACGACTTAGACTTAGTTCCTACTCACAACTCTCAGCCTAAAATAGACCTTTCATCTTCTGCTTCCTGTTCAGGAACTTTCAGGGTCTGGTTAATTTTTCAGTGTGACCCAAACTCCGCATACTCATGATGAACCTCAAGTCTAACTCTTCTGTGAAAAATCACCCAACTTTTCCAGTTTATATAAGGATCTCTCTTTTTTCTTAATCTTGTAGACTCAAATCCAAGTAGTAATTTAGTCTTTGAAATTGTTATAGTTGGCTCGAAATTTCACTGAGTATAAAACCACTATAGATCATTAACAGTAGGGTGTTTGCTTGATTTATTTTTTTGATTTTTGCTCTCCCTCCCAGAACTAGTTTATGTGATACACACTACGTAAGTAATAGGTAATTCTTAAAGGTAATTAACTCCGGGTGGATCAAAACTTAATATCCTTCTGAGGACGATTCATTTTGCTACATCATTACTTTGAGGAGGCAGCAAAAATACCAAACACTACACACTCCTGCACATTCTATCCTACTTCCTTCCCAAGCTGAACACCATTTAGAAATAATTTGCAATAAAGTTCAGCAAGTTAGCTGGTTACAGCACTCTCTTAGGGTAGCATTAGCATTAATTAATGTTTGTGAATTGATTTAAAAATCACAAATGCTATGGAAGTGCTGACTATTAATTTAGTAGAAGCACAAGCCATGAAAGTGGAAATTTAAAGGCAGTTACACACTGATAAATGTTTTAATATTTAAATGAACTAGCCTGAAGAAAGTCTCTGGCATCCCATGTTTATAAATCAGGAGAGAAAGAAAGTTGAAGCAGAGCATTTAAAATAGTGTAGAAGGGAACACTAAGGTGGGATACAAATCCATTGGAAGAGGAAGTTGCTAGTTTAAAGGATCATCAAATCATGCCTGAGGGATGACACACCCTTCAATAGGGAGGATGGCCTTGGCCCTATAACTGGCTGTGAGCCCACAGTGAGACACAGAAGAAAAAGAAAACAGAACAGAAAAAGGAAAGAATAAGAGGAAGATTCAAGAACAAGGGCAGGGAAATGAAAAGAATATCTCCAGACTGAAATTAAAAGTAATGTTGTGATAAAACTGTAATTCCTCCCTTCCTAAGCCTGAGGAGCATTGCTAGGAAAACAAGAACTTGAAAGCGCTCGGACTCTGTCCTCACCTAGCATCCTCCGCATAGGGTCTACCTGTAGACCCTAGTGAGCAGATATGAAATGACCACATCATAAAGAACTTGACTCTCTACTAACCAGAGGCTGGCTGTGGGTAACCTTTCTGAGTTAAGGTGTTCGATCACAGTTAGGATACCACGATTCCTGCTCATTCACTGGGAGGTGTGCAAGTCTGAGTCTCTGTCTCTGAGACAGAGGCGAATGACCGGGCTGACTGCAAGTTCTGTTGATGAGCACCCCTATGGCAGTGTGTTCTCTGGTGCTCCCTTGTTCTTCTTCAGTCCTCCTGAGCCACAGGAGGCGACGCGATATGGGGCATGAACTCCAGAACAGTTTCTACTTGTTTCACCTTCATTTCATCCTTGTCTTTCCTACTTCTGGCCTCCTCTTAATTCTTGGCTCTTATCTGGCTCTGCTCAGCCAAATTCATATACTACAGCTAATTTCTCCAGGTTTTCCATTGACTTAAATTTTATAGACTATGGGAACTCTTGCAGGTATAGTTTATGGAAAGGCAGTCCTTTTAGGGTGTGATGGATTTCTGACACCCGCTTCTCCTCAAAGTGGTTATTTTGTTTCATTTTGAAGGACAAGCCATCGTTTTCTACTTTGTCATGGATTTAGTAGTTCAGACATTCAACACCATGGGTAGGATCTGTGGACAAGTAGTTTCACCTACTAGACTATCCAGCTCTATGCCAACGACTGAGCCATAACCAGCAGCTCAGCAAGATTCCTAGGTAAGTTTGATTAAAATCTAAAGCATGCTAGTTAAGAAATTTAAAAATATTTAGTTAGAATCACAGTGTGCTTTTCTGGCCAAGATGATAGGTGAAAAAATATGACTTTGAATTTACTTGGGATTAGTTTTGTGATTCTCTTTTACTTGAGGAAAAGTTATGGAATCACAGCTGTTTATAGAGTTTGTGACAAGTAAGTGACTGAAGTTGTACAAAAACATGTGCTCTGGGGTTGACATGCTGACATATGGAGTAAGTACTTTGCTTTGTTCAATAAGAGCTAGAAATGAAAAACATTAAAAAGATTGAGAATAATGCATAAGAGAATAAAATATTACAATACTTGGACACTGATATTCAGTGCTTTATGAATACAGAGCAACAGATGCAGAATTCCTAGTTCGTTTATTAGTTTGGAGCAAAACGAATTTTGTTACTTAAAGATCTGTGTATATGTTTGAAAGTTCACACTATCAAACCTTGAAGAGTGAGAGAGATGTGAAATCAGAGACACATTTGTTTTATCATTGCTAATATGACTGCTTTGTACTCAACACATTTAGCACAACATTTCACTCCAACACAGAATGTAGGTGCTTAAAGGGCTCAATTACTGATGACTATGGCAATATTTTGATGAAAATTACCTTCTAAGCATCCAAACTCAATGGAGAGTTGAAGTAAACTCACTTGATGTTTAATGATTCCTTTGAATTTCCTTTGAATTTTATTCACAGGGCTATGGACATGCAGACCTCATTTCAAAGTGAGGTTGTAATTAAGCAACGTTAATTGAGAAAAAGGTTTCCTTATTATGAAACACTAAACAAAAAATTCAGGATGGCTACTTACCTTCATGCATTAAGAAATCAATGCAAAGATTATTTTTACAAAGCTTGCTTATCTGTAAATCGATACAAAGATTTATGCAATGATATTTTATACCTTGAAATTGACAGTAGAAAAAGTCCTCCCAAATGATTCTCATGTTAATATAGTGCCCTTGAGTGTCATTTTGAACATTCAGTAAAGCAATCATATTGCTTTCCAATGGCACACCTAGAGTTTTTGAAGCGATTCCATTGATTATCCTTGGATTTCTTTTCTTATGTTAACAAATAGAAGAGATAAATCTGTGTTTTCTCCCTCTTTTTTTTTTTAAAGTCTTTTAAATTCAAATTACTCTAAAGAAAATATGACTTTCTCTGGAAAAACCTCAGGTTGTCTATCAAACACAAGTTGCTCCTTATAGAATCATTTCAGACTTAAAATTTTAAAATAATCTAATAGCACACATCCCATCATCTATTTAGATAAATCACATGAAATTGCCAACATCTGCCAATTTGTGACCCACAAACATGGTAATTTCATGTGTTTTGATATAATAGCATCCATCCTTCAGAACTAAAGAAACACTCCATGTTGATACTTTCTATTGATTACAGTGTCAGTTGGGAAAAGATATTGTATAATGGCCAAGGTTTTAACATGATTTCTGACCCAGTTTTTGGCATTCTCTGGGTCACATCCATTAGAAGTACCTAACTTGTATATAAAACTCACCTGGTAAGTAGAACAAACTTATACTGTCTGATTAATTCTTAGTATTTATGTCAGCAGCCACTAGACAAAGCAATGCTTTATAGTGAGAAGAGGGAGAAAATAAGAAATGTGATTTTTCCAAAATCATCATTTGGAAAAATTGAATACTAGAATGACTCCATTTAAATAAAAATTCTTCTCAGGCCAGAGATTTAGTTCAGTGGTTCCAGCGCCTGCCTCACAAGTGCAAGGTCCTGAGTTCAATCCCCGGTAACAACATTCAATGCTGGGCATGGTGACTCATGTCCACCAGCAATGAATACCACATACTACAATGCTGGGCATGGTGTCTCAAGCCTGTAATCCCAGCACTCAGGAGGCAGAGACAGGAGGATTGCTGAGTTCCAGGCTCACCTGGGCTACATAGTGAGCTCAGGGCTAACCTGAACTACAAAGTGAGACCTTGTCTCAAAAAAAAAAAAAATCCTCTCTTCAAATAAATGCTTTGACCAGAAAATATTACATAAGGAACAATTATAATGAAGAAGCTCAAATAACCAATCATGCCCTCAGTTCTACACCTCGAGCTTTGCTGGGTGAACAAAATCATCAGAATTTAGCTCAGTACATAGCTGGAGTGTATCACAGAATAAAAGAAAATCAGCCCACATCTCTACCCTTACTGTTTTCTGGTCAGCTCAGTGAGACGTGTTGCTTTTAATGACTGCACAGAGGAATGGACAAATCCTGAACTGCCTTCAAAGCCATTAAGGAGATTTAATCATGTTCAGTGGTGCATTGGACATTTATGTATTTCATTTTTTCTCAATTTCCTGAAAACTTGTAAATTGTTGATGCTTACAAGGTGATGATACAAGGAATTAAATTAAATGGGTGCTAACCAAATCTTTGGCCTTTAAAGCACATGGTCCCAAGTCTCACAAGTCAGGATGCACCATTAGGTACACAGATTTACTATCATCCCCAGTAACAGCTTTGCATGCTATTACTCCAAAGTTCAGAGTCAGGCTCAGTTTCAAGATGAATATATCAGATAGCACAGCTGAAGCCCTCACTTCACCTGAACATACCACTACTGGTTGTATTTGTCCCACATTTTATAACTCCCAGTGAGAGTTAGGGGAAAGAAAATTTAAAAGACTAATTTTTTTTTTTTTTTTTTGCTTTTTGGAGACAGGGTCTTGCTTTGTAGTTCAGGCTGGGCCTGAGCTCACTATGGTGCCCAGACAAGCCACCGCGAACTCAGCAATCCTCCTGTCTCTGCCTCCCGAGTGCTGGGATTACAGATGTGAGCCACCACGCCCAGCATTATATGTGGTAACTGGGGATCGAACTCAGGTCCTTATGCTTGCGAGGCCAGCGCCGGAACCACTGAGCTAACCCTCCGGCCCTAAAAGACTAATTTTATCAAATGTTCATCTGTCAAAACCCTAACATATTCAAACTGAACACAAAAGCAAGAAATATGCCCGATAGCATGTATTATTCTTTCTTTACTGAGCAATAAATCTTCTCTTTCAAGTAATAATATATTCTTTGAAGAGCATCTAAACCTGTCAGAGGGGTAAGTAGATCTAGCCTTAAAAAATTGCTTCAGAAATTTTCAAAACTCCATGAAGAAGATGGAAGATATGCAGTGAAACAATTATAAAGGAGCAAACAGTGAGAGAAAGAGTGAACAGATGTGAAGTTCATGCAAAATGTCCCAGAAACCCATATGTTGACATATTATTTGGTCCAGGTGTAGTCAGCATAGTCTGATAGACATGAGAACTTCCTATAGCCCTGCCCAGAGATTAGTATAGAAGTATTTTAAAAGTTGGTAAGAGTTAAAGTTATTTTGTGTTATTTAATTTAGTAGTGTTTAGAGCTGAATTGTGTGTCTTATTGCCACTTTAGTAAGTAATATATTTATCTTATAAATACATCTTATAAATATATATTTATATTTTGTATTGTCTGGACATATATATATATATATATTTTAATATCTCTCTCTACACACACACACACATATTTCTTTTTTTTTTTGGCAATACCTGGGATCAAACTTGGGCCTTTGTGCTTCCAAAGTAGGTACCACTTGAGCTAAACCCCCAGAACTTCTGGATATTTTAAAATAGCAAAAAACAAAGCAAAACAAAACCTTTATTATGGAAGTTCTAGTGACTGTCTAACTTCCAAATAAATTCTCACTAAAACTAGCTATTCCTAGGTGCTTTCATCCTATTTTAAAAAGTACCAGGGACAAGTAATTTTATGACCTTCTTTGAACTCCGTTTAATTTCTTTCACTGTTAGAAAATCAAAGCTTATCATTAATACAAATCTGAGAGCCACACTGTGATGTATTATAGCTCTGCTGATTGAAATCAGAAATAAGCCACTAAATTCTTTATAGTCCATTCTTCATTATTAAAAAGACCACTGGGAATATTTGTCTCTTCTCTCTATTCTCATGTTCCCACCCATCCTATATTTTTTTCTTTTTACAAAGGAGGAAGCTAATGACACAGAAAAAATGAAATTGATTTTTGCCTAAAATAAATTTTAACAAAGTTAAATCACTCTGCTGATTATTCTTTTTGTTTTCCTAGTTATAATGAAGCTAAAATGAAATACCTTACATACATATAATAGCATCAAAAAGAGTAAAGTAACAAAGAATAAACAAATCAAATGAGTGAAAGATTTGTGTGCTAAAGACTATAAAATATGGATGAAGTAAATTAGGGAGACACAGATACATAGGATGACAGACAGTGTTTATGGATTAGAATGTGATGTGTTTATCTATTTACTCATGCACACATTTATTGTTAAAACACACATACTAGGGCGGGGGATTTAGCTCAGTGGTTCCAGAGCCTGCCTAGCAAGCACAAGGTCCCTGGTTCCTTCTCCATAACCACATCCAACAATAACAGATGTGGTGACTCATGGTCATCAGCAATCGGTACCACATACTACAATGCCAGGCATGGTGGTTCACGCCTGTTATCCTAGCACTTGGTAGGCAGAGGCAGGAGGATTCCTGAGTTTGAGGCTAGCCTGGGCTACATAGTGAGCTCAGGACCAGCCTGAACTACAAAGTGAGACCCTGTCTCAAAAACAAAAACAAAAAAACCCCATATACTACCTCAAACAGCACAATCCTTATCAAACTTCCTGTGACCTTTTTCATAGGATCAGAAAGCAATTCTGAAATTTTAGGATATTGCCAGTTGTGGTGGCTCATGCCTGTAATCCCAGCAATCGGGAGGCAGAGACAGGAGGATTCCTGAGTTCAAGGCTTGCGTGGGCTACATAGTGAGCTCAGGGGCAGCCTGAACTACAAAATAAGACCCTGTCTTAAAAAAAAGAAAAAAAACATTTAGGATATTAAAATGGTAATCTTGAGAAGAAATAAATTAGATGTATCACACTGTGATTTCAAATTATATTGCAGATCTATAGTAATTAAAACACTTTGGCAGTGAGATAAAAAGAGATTAACAGAACAGAACAGAGCCCTCATAATTAAACTCATATACAGTCAACCCACTTTTAACAAGAGCATTAAGTACATAAAAAGCAGAAATGAGTCACATCAATAACTAGTTATCCACATGCAAAAGAATGCAATTTTTTTTTTTTTTTTTTTGCTTTTTGGAGACAGGGTCTTGCTTTGTAGTTCAGGCTGGCCCTGAGCTCACTATGGTGCCCAGGCAAGCCACCGCGAACTCAGCAATCCTCCCGTCTCTGCCTCCCGAGTGCTGGGATTACAGGCGTGAGCCACCACGCCCAGCATTATATGTGGTAACCGGGGATCGAACTCAGGT
>PVIC010019881.1:0-30106 GCA_004025085.1 Thryonomys swinderianus | reverse complement strand
AGTTCTTGTGCTAGGGAGGTTTTATTCATAAAGTCTCTGCCTAAGCCAATGTCTCCAAGAGTTTTACCAAGCCTGTTTACCAGCAGGCTTATTGTTTCTGTTTTAATGTTTAAGGCTCGTATCCACTGTGAGTTTAGTTTTGTGCATGGTGAAAGAGATAGGTCTAGCTTTAGCTTTTGGCAGGCTAGAGCCCAGTTTGTCCAGCAACATTTGTTAAAGAGGCTGTCTTTCTTCCATTGGGAATGTTTTGCTCCTTTGTCAAAGATAAGGTGGCTTAGTGTATCTGGAGTTGTTTCTGGGTCTTCTAATCTATTCCACTGGTCCTCGGGTCTGTTACTTTGCCAGTACCATGCAGTTTTTATCACGGCAGCTTTATAGTAGAGTTTTAAATTGGGAATTGTAATACACCCTGCCATGTCGTGGTTGCTTAGAATTGCTTTTGCTATTCTAGGTTTCTTGTGGTTCCAGATGAATTTTTGTATTATTTTCTCTAGCTCTGTGAATTACACCATTGGAATTTCAATTGGAATTGCATTGAATCTATATAGTAGCTGTGGGAGTATAGCCATTTTGACGATGTTGGTTCTCCCGACCCAGGAACAAGGGATATCTTTCCACTTTCTGGTTTCCTTTTCTCCCAGCTGTTTTTTTTAACTGTTGAAATAACATCTGACATATTTTCCATCATCTTAAAATTTTCCTTCTGCTTTCACATGGGTTCTGCTGATCTTCAGAGATGTGTTTGTAGAATTCCCCCAGGAGGAATGGGACTCCCTTGAACTTCCTCAAAGGACTCTGTACAAGGAGGTGATATTGGAGAACTACAGGAACATGGTATCTCTGGAAAAAAAAAAAAAAAAAAAAAAAAAAAAAAAAAAAAAAAAAAAAAAAAAAAAAAACAAGCTATGCACAGACCCGGTGGCTGCTGCGGGCCCCACCATGTGTTTCTGGCGGACTGAAGGCAGTGGCGTGCGGACCCAGTGGCTGCTGCGGGCCCCGCCATGCATTTCCAGCGGACTGAAGGCAGGGGCATGCGGACCTGGCATCTGCAGGTCCCGCCGTGCGTTTCCAGTGGACTGAAGGCTGCCCACCGGCCCACTGTATCCCGGAGCTGTGCAGTGAGGAGTCAGACATAGAGGTAACTCATGAGATCAAAGTCTCCAGAATAGAATCTAACAAACCTTTGTATTTTATTTACTGTGTTTAATACTGATATTGGCGTTTATTGTATTATGGTCACAAACATGATGTGATTGTTCTGCTCAAATACCTCCCATGATGTGGCATGAGTGAGAACTCTCAAGGGTCATTACAGATTCAAGGAGGACCCCCCCTAGGAAAGTGCTGCATCCAAACAGCCAAAATAATAGAAAGAGACCTGCAACAAACATTGCCCTGTCATCAGACAAAGAAGAGTATTAATAACAACAAAAGAGTAGAAATGAGAAAATACAAACACACACACACACACACACACACACACACACACACAAAAGACACAAAGATCACCATTACAGGGAAATTCAGACAAAAGGGAAATAGGGCAAACTGAAACTTAAACACCAGGACTCTTGGAGATGGTAACTAAAGTGGATCTAGTAAAATGGAAATAAGAACTCAACTCTGAGATCAAAACAGAGATACTGTCCTCAGTGAAAGACATCATTAAAGAAGAGATCAGCGAGATGATAGAAACCAAGATAGCAGAAGCAATGGAATCTTTTAAACAGCTTCAAGCAGACCTCCAGGGAACGATGAAGGAGAATGAAAGCTTGCTCAGCAGGATGAATGAAGCAGAGAACTGAATCTCAGACCTACAGGACAGCATAGCAGCCAGTGAGCAGGAAAGGTATAATCTATGGAAAAGAGTAAGGGACCATGAGAAATCAATTCAACAGCTTCTAGATGACTAAAAGAAAAATAACATAAGACTGATGGGAGTTACTGAGGAAGCAGGAGGCAGTGTAAAAGACATAAAAGAGCTACTGTCAGACATAGCAACAGAAAACCTCACAGGAAAAGATATACACAAACAGATATATGAGGCCTATTGGACTCCAAAACACCGTGACATAAAAATATCTACACCTAGACACATAATTATCAAGGTTCCAGATGTACAACAAAATAATGAAATAATGAAAGCAGGGATAGAAAGGAAGAAAATCACCTACAAAGGGAAGCCTATTAGGATCACAGCAGACTTTTCAACACAAACACTCAGTGCAAGGAGAGTGTGGAGGGAAGTATTTCAAGCATTGCAGGAAAACAACCTCCCACCTAGACTGCTATATCCTGCAAAACTATCTTTCAGAATAGACGGGGAAATAAGATACTTCCATGATAAAGAACACCTGAAAAATTTCACAAATACAAAACCTGCACTTCAAAACATCCTAAAGAACATCTTGGAAAAAAAACACAGAAAATTCCATACCCACGAGACCCAGGAGAGTGAATTCTTCGGGGCCAACAAGAAACTAAATGGAAAAGGGGAAAAGCAAAGAAGAAAAGAACCAAGAACAGGGAAACATGGAAGCTCTGAATATATCCATATCAGTCATAACCATTAATGTCAATGGCCTCATTGGGCCTATTAAAAGACACAGACTAGCAGATTGGATCAAGAAGCAAGATCCTACAATCTGCTGCATACAGGAAACACACCTAATTCAGAAGGAAACCCATAGACTGAAAATAAAAGGTTGGAAAACAATCCTCCATGCCAAAGGAAACTGCAAAAAGGCAGGAGTGGCTATCTTGTTTGCAGATAAAATAGATTTTAAACCCAAACTTATTAAAAGAGATAAAGAAGGTCACTATATTGTCATACACGGAACTATCCAAGAGAAAGAAATAACAATCATAAATATTTATGCACCAAACTCTAACGCACACAACTATAAAAACAAACATTACTGGACATGAAAAGCCAGCTGTCCATGAATACAATAGTAGTAGAGGATTTTAATACTTCATTGTCACAAATTGACAGATCAACTGGACAAAGAATAAATAAGGAAATATTTGAGCTAAATCAAACTTTGGAGCAAATAGACTTATTAGATGCCTACAGAATTTTTCACCCTTCAAAGTGAGAATATCCTTCTTCTCAGCTGCTTATGGATCATTCTCCAAAATAGATCACTTTCTAGCCCATAGAACCAGCTTAAGTAGATGCAAAGGAATCAAAGTTATCCCCTACATACTATCAGACCATAGTGCCTTGAAACTGGAGCTGAAAAGCAGAAGAAATTCCAATATCCTCACAAACACATGGAAATTGAACAATACTCTGTTAACCAACCAATGAGCCACAAAAGAAATTAAAGAAGAAATTAAACAGTTCCTACAACTAAACCACAACCCCAGCACAACATACAGGAATTTATGGGACACAATGAAAGCAGTTCTGTGAGGGAAATTCATAGCAGTGAATGTATATACTCAGAAAATAGAGCAAACTGAAATAAACAATCTAATGATGAACCTCAGACAACTAGAAAAAGAGGAGCAAAACAAACCCAAAGCACATACTAGAGAGGAAATTATAAGGATCAGAGCAGAAATTAATGCAGTGGAGACAAAGAGAACAATACAAAGAATTAATGAAACAAAGAGTTGGTTCTTTGAAAGGATAAGTAAGATTGACAGACCCTTAGCCAACCTTATCAAACAAAGGGAGGGTAAGGCTCAAATCCATGCTATAAGCAATGAAAATGGGGAAATCAGCACAGACCCAGAAGAAGTCCAAAGGATCATAAACACATATTTTGAAAGTCTATACTCCAAGAATATGGAAAATCTAGAAGAATTGGATAGATTCCTAGACTCATATGAACTTCCAAAGCTGAATGAAGAGGATATAAAAATGTTAAACAACCCGATATCAATCTGGGAAATTGAAAATGTAATAAAAAACCTACCAACAAGGAAAAGCCCTGGTCCTGACAGCTTCACTGCTGCATTCTACAAAACTTTTAAAGAAGACTTAATACCAGTACTTCTCAATCTCTTTAATGAAATTGAAAGGGAAGCAGTACTCCCCAAATCATTTCTTGAAGCAAACATCACCTTGATTCCAAAGGCTGGGAAAGATCCCTCCATAAAAGAAAACTACAGGCCAATCTCTCTAATGAACTTTGACGCAAAAATCCTCAATAAGATACTAGCAAACAGAATACAGAGAGTTATCAAGAAAATCATACACCTTGATCAAGTCGGATTTATCCCAGGGATGCAAGGCTGGTTCAACATATGTAAATCAATCAATGTAATATACTATATTAACAGACACAAGGACAAAAACCATATGATTATCTCAATAGACACAGAAAAAGCATTTGACAAAATCCAACACCCATTTATGATCAAAACCCTACAGAGAATTGGAATCGATGGACTTTATCTCAATTTAATACAAGCTATTTATGAGAAACCAACAGCCAGCATCATACTCAATGGGAAAAAACTGAAACCTTTTACACTAAGATCAGGAACAAGCCAAGGATGCCCGTTGTCACCACTCTTGTTCAATATAGTACTGGAAACATTAGCCATAGAAATCAGGCAGGACAAAGATATAAAAGGAATAAAGATAGGAAAGGAAGAAGTTAAACTGTCATTATTTGCTGATGATATGATACTCTATCTCGAGGAACCTAAAAACTCAACCAAAAGACTGCTAGACTTAATTACCAAATTTGGTAGTGTTGCTGGATACAGGGTCAATGCTCAAAAATCAATAGCCTTTGTCTACACAAACAACAGACTCACTGAAAGAGAAATTGGGGAGTCAATCCCTTTCACAGTAGCACCCAGAAAAATGAAATATCTAGGAATCAACCTAACAAAGGAAGTGAAAGACCTCTACTCTGAAAACTATAGGACTCTGAAATCTGAGATAGAAAAGGAAACCAGAAAGTGGAAAGATATCCCTTGTTCCTGGGTTGGGAGAACAAACATTGTCAAAATGACTATACTCCCACAACTACTATAGATTCAATGCAATTACAATTGAAATTCCAACAGTAAACTTTACAGAGTTAGAGAAAATAATACAAAAATTCATCAAGAAACCGAGAATAGCAAAAGCAATTCTAAGCAACCATGACATGGCAGGGGGTATTACAATCCCCAATTTAAAACTCTACTATAAAGCAACTGTGATAAAAACTGCATGGTACTGGCAAAGGAACAGACCCAAGCACCAGTGGAATAGATTAGAAGACTCAGAAACATCTCCAGATATACTAAGCCACCTTATCATTGACAAAGGAGCCACACATCCCCAATGGAAGAAAGACAGCCTTTTTTACAAATGTTGCTGGAAAAATTGGGCTTTAGCCTGCCAAAAGCTAAAGCTAGACCTACCTCTTTCACCATGCACAAAACTAAACTCATAATGGATACGAGAGTTAAACATTTAAACAGAAACAATAAGCTTGCTGGAAAACAGGCTAGGTAAAACTCTTGGAGACATTGGCTTAGGCAAAGACATTATGAATAAAAGCACTATAGCACAAGAACTAGCAGAAAGAATCAACAAATGGGATCTCATTCTACTGAAAAGCTCCTGCACATCCACAGAAGTCGCTGGCACTGTTAGAATACAACCAACAACATGGGAAAAAATCTTTACTAGCTGTGTATCAGACAAAGGGCTATTATCGACAATATATAAAGAACTGAAGCAGATCAGCCTCCCCAGGTTTAAAGACCCAATTCAAAAACGGGCATCTGAAATGAACAGACACTTCTCAGAGGCAGAAGTCAAAGCAGCCAAGAAACATATGAAGAAATGTTCAACATCACTGGTCATTCGAGAGGTGCAAATGAAAACAACATTGAGATTTCATCTCACTCCACAAAGAATGGCCGCAATCACAAAATCAACAAACAATAAATGCTGGCATGGCTATGGGGAGAAAGGAACCCTTCTCCACTGTTGGTGGGATTGCAGACTTGTGCAACCATTGTGGAGATCTGTGTGGAGATTTCTCAGAAAACTAGGACTAAGGGTCCCACTTGACCCTGCTATCCCCCTGCTAGGATACAGGATACAGTAGGCTACTTTTCCAACTTTATTTCACATGTCTCCTTTGTGAAACTAATGGTGTTGATGTCCCAATATATTTTGAAATATACTTTTTCAATTTTCATTTTTTAGTCTGTACTTGCAGTACTTAATGTTAACATTCCTCGTGGAGAGTTGGTACAAGGACATTAAGATGTTCCAATTCTTTCTTCATTCTTTTGGCTTCCCTTCCTTGCACCTACCTCCACTTCTTGTTCCTCTTGCCATGTGAAAAAGAGCTCCCTTCTTCCTATTATCTTTGACTTTGCTCTTTATATTTTGACTTTTCATAAAAGGAATAGTAAAAGTTTATCTGATTTATTTCCCTTGACGTTATGTTGTAAAAGTATGGAACTCTTCAGGAATCTGCATGTCATCTTTGTAGGGGGCCATGCGAAGCTTCTGTTGTGTCCAGCTATACTTTATGTGCTGCCAGAGTCGGCATCTTGCATTACACTCTCCCAGCCAGTTTTCTTACATATCTCACATATCTGGAACTTACTTCTTGTCCCACTTTCCAGGAAGCCTAACCCACTCCAGTCAGTCCCCAGCCACCTTATTATCCATCAATATACAGCAAAAAGAGCCTCTCTCAAAGGGCAGCCTAAAATCCTGCCACAGACCCTGGGCAGAATTTTAATGGGGATTAGGAACTGTAGTTTTAATGAGCACCACAAGACATTCTGATTCCCACTGCAGTTCAAGAATCATCGTCTGTGTGTGTAAGGCTTCATTCATGGTCCATGCTGATTTTCTCAATTCTGGCTGAGTATGTAGAGCTCTCAAGACTACCTATGCCCAGGCTTAATCCCAAAGTAGATTGTCACAAGGAAAATAAAGCCACTCAAACATTTTTAAATGGATCAGTATTTTTTTAAGTTTTCCAAGTAAAGCGCATATGGCAGCACAGGCCTACAATTCCAGCTTTTTAGAAGACTTAGGCAGAAAGATACCAGATTTGAGCCCAAATAGACCAACTTAGTGAGACCCTATGAAAAAACTTGTAAAGGTCTGGGAATATAGCTCAGTGGTGGAGTGTCCCATGGTTCAGTCTCCAGTATGCCACCTCTTCCTCAAAGTTTCCCAAGTGATTTAAATGCATAGTGAGAATATACATGTTATACCACCATATTATACTATACACCATAAAACAGCAATGGATCTTGAATTCTATCCATTCTTTTTTCTTTTATTTTCTTTCTTTTTTTTTTTTTTTTAAAGACAGGCTCTTGCTTTGTTGTTCAGGCTGGCCCCGAGCTCACTATGTAGCCCAGGCAAGCCTGGAACTCAGCAATTCTCCTGCCTCTGCCCCCCAAATGCTGGGATTACAGGCATGAGCCACCATACCCGGCACTGTGGTATGCGGTATTGATTGTTGGTGGGCGTGAGTCAACACGCCCAGCATTGTACATGGTTACTGGGATCGAACTCAGGGTCTTGCACTTGCGAGGCAGGCGCTGGAACCACTGAGCTAAATTTCCAGCCCTCTTTTGTGTTTTAATATCACTGTTAATTCATCCCAGTTTTATTTTCAGTGCAGTACATACACTGTCAGAGTTTATATCCTTTCTCCATTGTAGAAATCTGTTAAACTTCTAGCAAATGAGATAGAATGGATGATATTACCTGTCCTTTGATTAGTTACAGCCCACCTCAGTACTTATCCAAGTTCATTTAATTAAATACCTGCAGAAATTGTATTGTACTTTTTATGTTTTTATTTTTATCTTTATTGGTACATTGTGTATAAATACATCACTAACCACCATTTTTCTTGTACTATACCACTACCAAAGTCTTATTTTTGTACTTACTGCAACTAATCCTTCTATAATCTACCAACACTAAAACAGTTTAGAAGAACATAGTAATTAGTAGCACATTAAGACTTTAAATGGAATGAATTTCCCATGGTGGAGAATCTGACTGTTTCTGAGAAGGACCTAAGCATAAAGACACAAGAGGGTGAACCAGAAAGGCACTGCTAGTGCAGGTCTACCAAGAGGGGAAGTGGAAGCTAGTGGCTACTCAGATTGTTCTACTCCTTTAATTTGGCCATTTTTAAATCAATTTTTTTACTAGTGCATCTTAAGATACAGAGTAATGAGTGCCATTGTGACAGTTTCATACATGCCAACATGCTCATGTTTCATGTGTACGTGAACACATGCATGCATGGTCACATTCTGCCACCCTCCTTCTGTCTCCCCTCTGATTTCCTTTCTTTAACTGTCTGCTGAGCACTGGTCAGCAAAGTTTAATGCTAGGGAAGGTCAAAAAGCCTAGACATGCAAAATGGACAGATTGCTCAATTTGTCCAGACTTAAGGCTTTCTCATTCTATGAGGATAAACTTAAAAGCCTGGCACAACTTCTACTGCCCAACAAAAGGATTCTTTCCATTCATGAAAAAATGCCGATTCTCCTATGGGGAAGGAGGATGAATAAGTCCAAATACCAAGTTTTGAATTAGAGAGGAACCACTGACAGACATAACACTGCAGATGCTTGCGGTTTGGATCCAATACTGCTGCCATACACACCCCAAAAATACCAGAGGCCACAGCAAAATGCTCACAGAACGTACTGTGGTCAATGACGAAGTTATTATTAAAAGGGGAAAAATCCTACAGAAGACGTATCCACTTTAAAGTAATGGAAGTCCCAGACAGTATGAGGAGATAGTGCCTGATTTATAAAACAAAATGCCCCTCAGGAATCACTGCAGCACTGTCTTCTAGTCCGCAGGAGAGAGACGTCCTAACCTCACACTAGGCACTCCGCTCTAATCCCGCAAGCCCTGCTCATGTCTCAGCCACAGAAAGCCCCACAGGCCCATGCACAGAATGCCAGAGCTTCCCCAGCACTCCCAGAAGCAACTGAGATTGCCTCTGCTCTCTTCAAGGGGGACATAAAGAACCCAGGCAAAAGTGAGACAATCTTCGCTGCGTCTGTGCTACCATCTAGGTTCCAATAACTGGTCCTCAGATGATCCAGTCAGCAACTTAAAATATTCTTTCCCACTGTGAAACAGATGGGGACTTCCACAGGAGACTTTGGGAAACTGCCTTCAGAGGAGCCCAGTCTCAATGTAGAAAAAGTCACTAATTAGGCACAGAGTTCAAAACACAAGGGGAAATGGGGTGGATCAAAATGAGCCAAAACTGAAATCTGTAATGAAAAATCCTGGGGTATCTCTGATAGTGAGTGCCTCAGAAGCAGCTGTGGACCTAGAAAAGACACCCCTGGAAAATGAAGGACTATCCCAAGCCTTGGCAAAGCCCAGAGGGCCCCTTCCTGCCAGCCCTGCCATTCCCATGCTTGCTCCCTTATCCAGAGCAAGATATAGAATGGGGTGGATTCACGTGAGGGTCACTTACCTCCTGACCCCACCAAGCAGAAACCCCAAAAAGGTGAGAAAGCTGGGAAGCTCTCCAGAACGTGACACTGTCATATCTCAAAACCTCCACACTGGGTAACTGGCCAGGCATCCTGATGGACACACTTCCTCACACAACTCCAATGTCAGACAAGCAATGCCATTTGCAAGGTCAGCCACTGTCAATGGGAGACAGAGATGCTGCTTTTCGTCCTCCCAAAATGGAAGTGGAAGCAGCAGCACAACTGCAGGAACCCAGAAAACAGAGTCAGCTGGACTCGAGGTGCCCACAGAGTAGCCACCAGCCACGTGGGCCAGAGAACACTTGAAAAATGCCTGTACTATACACATGAAATACACAATGCAGTCCAAAGATTCCATTTGGAATAAAAATGCATCTAAAAACTTTCAAACTGATTACATTTTGGATATACTGGATTCAGCAAGATAGGATTAAAGTTAACTTCAACTTCACCTTCATTTTAGTTTTTTAGTGAGACTCCTAGAAAACTTTCAATTATACGTGTGACTTGCATGATAGTTTTAGTGGAGAATAGTGAGCTACACTCTGATTCACAAACATGCTCTGCTGGTTTCCTACTTCGGCTCCTTGTCTCACCTGTGAGCCTTCATTTCTACGTGAGTGAGGTGGAGTTAACTGGTCTGAAAAGGAGACAAGGGAAAGTTCTCTGCACAACACCAGTGGCTGCCAGCTTAACAAACTGATCATTCATTCGGCTAATAGCACCTATTGTGTGTTAGACACTGAGACAGAACCCCTACATGATAAAGCTAGGCCTTTACTTGAATCAGGTGCATGAAAACACACCATATGTTCAATGACACATAGTATAAAGTACACACCAGGCAGGCTGGGGGACACAGAATAGGAAAAAGGGAGACAAAATGCCCAGAGAGGTCTCTGAGCCAAGCTCTGGAGGTTGAGGTGGGCCTGTTAGTATTGTTACATTACTAGCATCAAAACAGCCACAAGGTGGGTGGGGGGGTGAGCATCACATACTGTTAACATGGACTAATAAAAAAAATTAAATTAAAAAAAAGGCAAAGTAAAACTAGTCCCTAGAGCACTTTTTGCTACAGGAAAGGCCAAGGATGCTGGTGTTTTCAAAGAGCCCTCTTTCTGAATAACATGGCATCAATATTCTTAGAGCCAACATCCCTGCCTGTTTACATATGTGGCAGGGAATGGAATACCCTGTAGTTTTCTTGGAGAAATTAAATGGAAAGACACACAGTGAATACAGCACATCCGGGATGAGTTTATAGCAGAACTGCTTATGGAAGTGACTGGTTTAAAAAGGAAAAATAAACTTAACAAGTAAAAATTTCAATAACAATATGACATCTCAAAATAGCCAGTACTCCTAATGTTACAAGCTTTGGTTTTGTTTAAATAAGTTTGCTTTTATTACATCACTGGGAATTTTTTAAAGCTGTCATTTTGAAAAGATGTTCAATGTTTCTTCTTGCATTTTGTTCACTATAAATCTAAGAATGCCTAACTGTATACAAAAAAAAATCACTATTTTCTCCATCTCTTGCCTTTTTTTATGTGAAACAATGTTACCAGTATCATCATTATGACTTCTATCTAGCTGTCCCCAAAAAACCTTATGCACTCTCATGTTAGGCTTTCTGAAGGTGGCTGAATCTAGTGTACATGAATATGGATTAAGGATGTATTATAATTATATCAATCTGCTGACTGGTTTAGCATGGTTCTGGGTTTGGATAATAGGAAACCCCACCTGGGTGTGTGTGGCACTAACCAATAGGCATGTAGCCTGGATGATATAAAAGGGAAACGAAGGCTAACTGCAATCAGATGTCTAAGTGGCCACAGACAGCATGTTCTCATATGTATAGAATAGGACATCTGGGCATTTCTTTCTGCTACACCAGAGAGTTTTGGAAAGCCAGAGTTTTCATTTTAGCTTTCCATGTTCTGACATCTATTAAGTTCACTCATCAACTATACGAACTCTGAAATGCCTTAAAATACACATGACCACACTGTCTTCATTAATAATGTCTATGACTATGTCATATGACTTTAGAGAAAAAGCTTAACCTTCTATCTGACAGATTCCTCATAGATGAAGCAGGAAAAATTTATTTCAGGGCAAATACATTCACACTACCATCACCAAAGGACATGCAAAGGCATTTATAGAGAAAAGGGTTATGATTTGTAAATAAATTGAGGAAGGGGATGAAATAAACAGCAAATTTAACCAAGAGTCCAAACTGACATTAAACATAAAGCTATTTTTTAAAAAAAATGTTTTTTTTTTTCTTTAAGAAAATAGCCATATAAGCCTTTGTCCACCAGTGATAAATTACCACATCAACATATGACAATATCAGGCTTTGGATCTCCTAGACCAGCAATAACAATATTACTTTCTTAAGCAAACAACAGCTTTATATATGTTGTGTAACAAATACTATAGAGATCATTTGAATATGACTCTATAGCTTAAAAACTCTATAATATCACAGAAAATTTTAAAATTCCCTCAAGTAATCTTTGTAAACATTACACCCCACAGTTTTGTGCATGATACCCCAAGTCAGATTTGTAAACCAGTGTGCCAATAGCAAGGATGCATGCTCCTTAGAAAACTAAGGGCTTCAGAGGCAGAAGTCTCATCTGTGGAGAAGGGTACCCTTAGGCAATCAACAACATCTCTAAACCTAGTTTCTTAAGTTCTAAAAGTCATTTCTTATGAGATTAACTATTACACAGGATTAAGTAAATTCTAAATCATGTGAAACACTTAATACTCCACACAGTCCCTGAACACAGTAAACACTCAACAGAGGAAAACCAAATAAGCATGCATCTCCTACCACTGCTCCAGCCATCACTACTATTATCATTGGTCCAAAGAATTCAGAAGTATGTTTTCTTAGTAATTCTCACATAATGTTTAGTAACACCACCCAAATTTATGATTTATCAAGCCAATTAAAATCTATTATCTCTAATCAAAAAGTCTAGTCACTGCTCTTGTAAATTGAAGATTTTTTTTAGCTGTTTTTTTTTTTTTTTGAGACAGGGTCTCGCTTTGTAGTTCAGGATGGCTCTGAGCTCACTATGTAGCCTAGGCAAGCTTCAAACTCTGCAATCCTCCCGTCTCTGTCTCCCGAGTGCTGGGATTACAGGCGTGAGCCACCATGCCCGGCACTGTGGTATGAGGTTTGTTTATTATTTATTTATTTATTTATTTATTTATTTATTTATTTATTTATTTATTTATGTTTTTTTGCTTTTTGGAGACAGGGTCTCGCTTTGTAGTTCAGGTTGGCCCTGAGCTCACTATGGTGCCCAGGCAAGCCGCCATGAACTCATCAATCCTCCTCTCTGCCTCCCGAGCTCTGGGATTACAGGCGTGAGCCACCACGTCTGGCATTGTGGTATGCGGTGTTGATTGTTGGTGGGCGTGTCTCCACGCCCAGCATTATATGTGGTTACCAGGGATCAAACTCAGGTCCTTGCGCTTGTGAAGCAGGCACCGGAACCATTGAGCTAACCCTCCAGCCTGGTATGAGGTATTGATTGTTGGTAGGCGTTAGTCACCATGCCCAGCATTGTATGTGGTTACCAGGGATTGAACTCAGGACCTTACGCTTGCAAGGCAGGCGCCGGAACCACTGAGCTAACTCTCTGGCCCAGCTGTACCTTTCTTTAAACAAATCCAATATACAGAAATGTGGAGATACACACACACACACACACACACACACACACACACACACAAAGAGCAGAACAGGTGGAAAGTGCACTGTCCACTTTAAAGGAATCACCAAGGCCTATTAAATGAACAGGTGAGTTGCATCTAAATTTATGTGAAATCATGAACATACACACTGCACACCTACAAAGCTTAATATGTATTCATGTCATCTTATTCTAACTTTTCCTAATAAAGCATCAGTGTTGTTTCACATTCATTAAATTGAGCTGAAAGAGTCAACACATTTCACTCCGTGGTGGCCTCCAAGGCCTTCCAAAGGTCACTGTTCTGTGATGTCCCAGGGGTAGCAATCCCTGTCCTCTCCACTCTCTTTGCACTGCGTGCACGAGGCTAAGAGGTGTTGACTCAAGACCCTTTCAGCCTTAAAACTTTTGGGATCAAATTAAAAAGTTACAAAATGCATAAGTTTGTTTGTTTTCTGGACAAAAAAGCACTTTACAAACTCTGTCTTGTTCCAAAATTTCAAAATGAATCCATCCTGCACACTCAGGCAGATGCTGCCAGGCACTCAACTACATAACAGCAAACAAAACCTGTCACTGTGGTTAAGTGATACATCCTGTTTCTGGATGAATGACTATTCGTCATCAGGATAATTTGCATAGCTGTGTGAGGCTTCTGAAGGTATCAGTGTCAGCATCAGTCAATTCTCAACAATTCCACACTTGACAGGACAACTGTTCATTGAAGCTTGTCAATTTCCCTGCTTTATTGGAACAGAAGCAACTGCTAACATGTTCCCTATTGACTTTTAAACCCACAGTAACCATAAAAATGGGAGGAAGGAAAATACTCCCAGAAAATATCACACAATTTTAAAAGAAAATAAAGTTCTTCAGAAAGCCTTTCTAAATGCTTACAGGAATATTCAAACTTAAAAATCTCAAATGTAAAATCAGTTTCCTTAAGAGATCATACTCTTGGGCTAGAGATTTAGCTCAGTGGTTCATGTACCTGCCTTGCAAGCCCAGGTCCTGAGTTTGATCCCCAGTAACCACATACAATGCTGGGCGTGGTGACTCACACGCCAGAAATTAGTACCACATACCACAGTGCCGGACACGGTGGCTCACATCTGCAATTCCAGCACTCAGGAGGCAAAGATGGAAGGATTGCTGAGTTTGAGACTTGCCTGGGCTACCTAGTAAGCTCAGGACCAGCCTGAACTACAAAGAGAGACTCTGTTAAAAAAAACAGAGAGAGAGAGAGAGAGAGATCATACTCTTTTTTTTTTTTTTTTTTTTTTTTTTTTTTTTGCTTTTTGGAGACAGGGTCTCGCTTTGTAGTTCAGGCTGGCCCTGAGCTCACTATGGTGCCCAGGCAAGCCACCGCGAACTCAGCAATCCTCCTGTCTCTGCCTCCCGAGTGCTGGGATTACAGGCGGTGAGCCACCACACCCGGCATTGTAGTATGCGGTGTTGATTGTTGGTGGGTGTGTCTCCACGCCCAGCATTATATGTGGTTAGCGGGGATAGAACTCAGGTCCTTGCACTTGCGAGGCAGGCGCCGGAACCACTGAGCTAACCCTCTGGCCCAAGAGATCATATTCTTAAGTGAAGTAAATTGGACACCAAATACCAACTTGTTTCTCTGGAAAAACTAAGAGCGTAAATGAGGATCAAAACATATATTAGATATACTAAAATATAAAGAAAATGTTCAAAGGGAAAGGGAATTGGGGGGAGGAAATAAAAGAAAGAAGGAAAAAACAAAGCTTTAGTAAATAGGGAGGGGTGGAGGAGTCAAAAGGAGAATAGAGAATGGGAGAAAATAAGAACCAAGGTATTACATATACAGGTACAAATTCCCAATGATGAATATGATCATAATATACACCTAAAATGTACCAATACCTTTAATGAATAAGAAAATTTAAAATCAGGACAAGGGTTGTAGCTTAGTGGTAAGGTCATGCTTCACATGCACAAAGCCCTGGCTGGGTTCAATTCCCAACACCAAAAAATGAAAATGAATAAAATTAAACTCAAAATATTTAAAATTAGAAGAAACACCCTCACTAATTCAGTCAAGTCTTCTGTTTAAAGGGGAAGAAATGTAAATCTTTTAATCTCCTCTGCTAAATTATACTCACGATGATTAATTTTGCTTAATATTTTATTTCTTCAAAACTAACAGTGTAGAAGGGTTCCTTTCTCCCCACAGCCAAAACTAAACAGCACCATCAGTGTTAGTAATTTAAATTACACAGGAAATTGCTACCTCATCTTTTAAGTATTTCCCTACTCTACAGTGGGTTAAATGTTGTAAATATTAACTGTTGTAACCTAGGGTTATTTTTTCCACAATCTTCTCAATTTTGGGGGTGAAATACTGTAAGATAGATCTATACCTCCTATGACTTCCTCCCTCAAGGCCCACTTTTCCATCTCCCCAACACCCTCCATTCTGGTTAAAATTAACCCCAAGCAATGGAAAAGAAGGCACACTAATTTCCCTGCTACCTTCTATTAGTCCTCATTTCTTTCCCATATGGTGTCCCCAGCCCTATGTCAGACCAGGTACCAAAAAAAGTGCTTTTCACAAGGGGAAGTTTTCTTGTGTAGTGGACATGAGCTTTCCCAAGTGTGTGCAACTTTCTGTGCTCAGTGTGTGCTACTTGACACATTCAGAGACAATTGCACTCCCGTGAGACTATCCACACCATCACCTCCTACAGCTCCCCTCACCTGTGTGCATGTTTTCCTTTCATGGTAAAAGCATTTGGGAAGACTCTACCCTCTTAGGATTTTTTTTTTCATACTCAGTCCTGGCAGGGCATCCAACCTAGGGCTTCAGGTGAGCTAGACAGGTGCTGTGTCTACCCCTCAGCTGCATCCTCAACCCCTCCTACAGAACTTTCAGGTGCATCACGTTGTAATCATAGGCCCTGCACTGCAGAACCCAAGCTTTAGTTGTGACCTGTGGGATTCTACCCAAGCAGAGAAATCCCAGTTGCCCGACCCTTTACCCTGAGGGTAAGTGCCCATTTGCCTGGCCAGGCACATCCTCCACTATCTGTGAGTCATCTACTGGTCCAAGGACCCAGGGCTGGAGGACCATTACTGAGGACTGTCATGGGGCCAGGTTGGCCCAAAGCAAGAGTAGTTCATGCCTGTTGTCCCTGCATTATTTCCATCTCAGAAGTATTCAAGTTGACTCTAAGGTCTGCTCTGTTCGGGGCATCCATGTCTCCCAAACCCATGTGTGTCAATGGCTTGATGATCAGTCTAGGGCACTTCCAGAGGAGGAGGACTGTAAGAGGCAGGGCCTGGGGAAGGGAAGGTAGGTCACTTGGGTCACCCTCTTTCCAGATGCTCTCAGCATTGTCCAGTTGTAACAAAAATGTCTCCAAGGTCCTAGTCACTCACTCAAGAACCACTTCTCTAAGGAAAGTTGTCACTGTCCTCTGGAATAACAAGATTGATAAAGAAGGTGAAAGTCTTCAACTCTAGCCACCAAGCAAACAGTGCCAGCTGGGAGTGAACTACCTGAGGGAAATGCCAGTGATGCAGAGAGAAAACTGGGCACCAGACAGAGGACCCAGAGGCAGAAGGTGCCTGCATGTAACACACAGAAGTCACACTCACCAGGGAAATATTAAGTGACACAAAACTAACATTTTCCTCCTAAGATACAGGGAAGAAATTCAAGTTGGACTCGGAAGTCCAGTCTGACCGTGCAGTTGACAGGGGTGTGTGGGATTCCTGTCTATCTCAGAGTTTAAAGAGATGCCTGCCTAGGAATGTAGTCATGGCTTGAGGTATATGTTTAAATACAAGGATGTCAGAGCTTTCTCAACATGAAAGTATCCCCTTGGCCAGTCTATAAATTCCTTGCCTATAATGGGATAATTAAGACAAGCAGGCCATGACCACAGACACAGATTAATGCTGCCTGAAAAGCATGTTCTTCTCTCCTAACCAGCTCAACAGTTACCAGAATCTTTCACTTGCATCACATTCATGAATATAAACATCATTTTCCCTTCATATTATAATGCTGGAAGTCTAATTCCAATAAAGCAAAAACAATTTTAAAGTATTTGATTCAGAAAAGTTATTTGTTATTGTCTTGAAATGTAGTGGCTAATTCTGATTATTCACCCAGAGCTGATCACAAAATTGCAAACATTCTCCTACAAATCCTGAAATAAGATCAGTTTGACAAGTTTTCTTCAAACAAGATTTTAAAAGGCAAAGTCAATGCTAGGCAACACTGAATTCTGTAAGACATGTCTTAATAACTCTGGTTCTAGAAGTGGGGAAAAAGCACCTAGTTTTTATTAACTGTGGTCAAGTGCAGCCAGTTTACCTATACCACTCATAGTTGACAGTCTTGAACAACATGTTTGTGGTAACCTAACAAACTGCACTGTATTTTTCCTGGATGTTCCAGTGATGGTCTGCTGTAGGAGTAACAGCTCACAGAATTCAAAACAGCCTCTCTGGAATGTGTCCAGGGGACTCCAAGAATCTCTTTGCACAGTATAGCATTAGCCAACAGCTCTTAAAAAAATCCCTCACTGTGAATGTGCTGTAATAGACACAAACACATCACTTTGTTAGGGATTCCAGCATGTTAAACACCATACTGCGTCCTCAACAAGTCCCACTGTGACTCTGCGTCTGAAAGCTGCTGTCATTGGTGGCTGTCATCTCAAGAGCTCCTCCCTATCAGCTTCTTTCACATGAATTCCCCAGATGAGAGGCCTGAGGCAGATCACTGTCCTCTCAGCCAGAGACTGGATTTCCAATAACCCTAGGGACACTTCCCACTTCACCTTCAAACAGTGAGCCAGAAATAAACTCTATTTCCCCACGACACTACTGAACTTCAACTTGTCAATTTATTTTCAAGATTTTCCAGCATCCTGAGATTTACTCACACTTCGTAAACCTTTCCAGAGTCAGACAAGTAGGTCTTCTTGGTCACTGGTATGATGATTTTGGCAAATAGCGTTAGTAGCAGTAAAAGTAGTAAAAAGCTAGATAACTGGTCTATGGACCAGAGCCTTTTCGAGAATGAGAGAGGGAGAAAAAGAGAGAGAGAGAGAGAGAGAGAGAGAGAGAGAGAGAGAGAGAGAGAGAGAGAGAGAGAGATAAAGATAGATATAGAGAGAGAACTTTAGAACAGCAATAGCAATTTAGATGACATAACTGTTCAACTCTATGTGTTAATTTTAATCACTTTACATGTATCAACTCAATTAGTCTAACTAGTAACCCAAGTCAATGGCAGGTATCAGAATCTCCAATTTACACACAGATACTGGCTGGGCATGGTGGCACAATCTTAGCTATTCAGAAGACTGAGGAAGGAGGATCCCAAGTTTCAAGCCAGCCTGGACAATTTAGTGAGATTTTATCTCAAAACCAAACTTTAAAAAAAAATATGTAGGGGTGTAGACAGTGGCAAAGTGCTTACCCTGCATGCTTCAGTCCATACATTCAATTCCTAGTCCTGCCACTGAAAAAGAAAAGCCATCAAATGAATCTCTGTGGAGATCATGGCAGAGAAAGGCAGTGTGTCACAAAGACAATGAACATCAGGTTACTGAGGAACCAGTGTTTCCAGTAAACATGGCTGGGTCAGTGGCCAGCTATACATAGGATTCTCTCTAAATGGCCTCCTACGCTGGGAAAAACAGGGCCAACTTTTTTTAAAGTCTCTTTTAGCTCAAGTCTAACTGTAATTATTTTCATATCCCACATACATTCACATAGAGACCGTCGCTACAGCAAAACCTCAAGATTTTTAGAATCATCCATGTTTGCCCCAAACATCAGCAGTCTATAGCAAAGAATGAGTACCATTTCCCATTCAGAGAAAAATGATATTTGCAAGTTATTTGCTTTTCAAGCTCATTCCTGTATGTCTAAATATCATTTCATGGGCATGTGTGCAAAATTTACAATTATACCACTCCATCATGATGAGGTTAAGAAGCAGAAAAACAGCTCACACAGGTTTATATTATATAACAATTATTTAGACAGAGGCTCCAGGCAAAAAATAATCTCTGGTTGCCATAATGGCATCAGAGTTACAGATGTAGTCACTCACTACCCCTTTAGTCTAGACTGGGCCCACTCTCAGCCCAACCCTCACGGCCCAGCAACACAGGAGAATGGACAACTAGCTTCTTAGGAGCCTCTAACAAAAGGCAACCTTGTCTTGACATCCCCAGCAGACATCCTAACAAGTTTCATCCACCAGAAGTGGGATCCTCACTCTTAAATCAACTACAGTGGGCTCTTGACTTAATCAACGCCATCGGCTTCAAGGGCTGGTGGCAACTGAGTTAGTACTGCTGAACTCTGGCTGTTTACCTGAGTATACACTGTAGATAACAAGAGGCAGATGAATCTTCTGTTAACCTAGCCAAGCCACATTGTTTGTTGGGCCAGGTGTAATGTGAGGGTCCTCTGTACCAGCGTAGGAAGTGGGTTTTCCATAACCAAGTTACATTGTAGGGATGTGTGGTTCTTGATTTTGCACATTCTTACATTTCCCGAGGAGGGGAAGTGAGCAGCTAAGATTGAGAACCACTGAGATAGAAGACTCAGAATTACCACTGAGTGCTCTCTGGAGCCAACTGACAAAGGGTGTAGACAGCCTGAATAAAACCTGGATTAGTGAAAGCCAAGGGGAGGATTACAATACCAGATCAACAGGAATATGTATACAACCATTTTACAGGGGTGTTTTTTTATGCAATCCTCAAGAAAGGTGCAAGGGATGAGTTAACAAAGTGAAATTCTTTAAGTCTCCCAGATTTCAATGTTTAGTATAAAGAAATTTCCCCAAGGGCCAGAGAGTTAGCTCAGTGGTTCCGGCACCTGCCTCGCAAGCGCAAGGTCCTGAGTTCAATCCCCGGTAACCACATATAATGCTGGGCATGGAGACATGCCCACCAACAATCAACACCGCATACCACAATGCGGGACGTGGTGGCTCACGCCTGTAATCCCAGCACTCAGGAAGCAGAGACAGGAGGATTGCTGATTTCGCAGTGGCTTGCCTGGGCACCATAGTGAGCTCAGGGCCAGCCTGAACTAAAAGCGAGACCCTGTTACAAAAAAACAAAAAAAAACAAAAAAACAAAAAAACAGTGCCGGGCATTGTGGCTCATGCCTGTAATCCCAGCACTCGGGAGGCAGAGACAGGAGGATTGCTGAGTTCGAGGCTTGCCTGGGCTACACAGTGAGCTCAGAGCTAGCCTGAACTACAAGTGAGACCCTGTCTCAAAAAAAAAAAAAAAAAAAAAATGTAAAACTAATTCTCCAAAGACCCAGGGGCTATTGCTGACAACAAAGTCCTTTATGTCCTTCCACATCCACTGACCACAGCAGACTCGCTTCTGAGGGCCCCTCCGGCCCAGAACCCAAACACACACAGGGCTGACTACGTTTACTGAGGACTATTTTCCATAACCATACAAATGGTTCCTAATAGTGAGGGCCGCTTTTAAAACTTCATCCTACAGAAGAATATCTATCTTCTCTAGAAGCCTAATGCAAAATTTATGAGCAAAGCACATATGGCTTACTGCTGTTTCTGGAAAATATGAATTATATATTTGTATGAATCATAAACACCTAAAATGGCATAGACTTTTGTAAGCCATGAAAGGCTTACAAAAGCTTAGATGGCACAGAGAGGCCACTGGTTATTCTAGGAAAGGAGTGACAATCACAAGCAAGTACTAAAGAGCCATTTAAACAAAGAGCCCATTGAATAGTGATCTCTAAATCTCTCACAGAAGTAATTCTTCTCCACTTTCGAGCTCCTCCCACTCTTGCTATCTCCAAAATCACTCTACACCCTAAAGTTCAACAATGCTCCACACCAACTCTTAGCCATTATGTCAACCTCCAATAATGCTCCAAGGGATAAAGACCACAGTGCCACCGTGTTCCCAGTGTCCTTCCCAATCTAAAAACCATTATTCCAAGTCTACCCCTGACACGCCATCTCTCTTTCCAAGCCTGGCTGGTCTCCTCGCTTTTCCAGCGCTCTGGTTTCTTCTCAGCTGTTTCTAGTCTGACAAGGTTCTAGCTCTTAATTAGAACACCAGTGAGTTTCAAAAATCCCAGCAAACCTTCTGTCCCTGGCAACATTAGAAGGCTTGTCACTTAACCTTTTAACAAACACACCTACATTTCCTTTAGCTTTAGGTTCAGCATAGTACACACAGTTCCAAGATCTTCCTAGGCAAAAAGGGAACCTCACTAATACCTCCAAGAGGTACAGTCAGAAAAACAAAACAGAAAAGAATTACATGACCCGTCCAATTTCATGCAGCCATCCCCTAACATCAGGGAAGAGTTACACTCCCATCTCCTGATTTAAACCCAACACACTTAGTCTTAGACAGGAAGTAGAAGTGAACTTTACCGAGCAAGTGGAGAAAAGCCAGAGTCTTCCCAACTTGCCAAAAGCATATAAGCTGAAGCTGTGTTTCTTCTGCACTGCATGGAAAAGAATGTAAACTAATGGAGCCAAACAAAATACCTTCCCATTGGTCTCTTAAACAAGATCATCCATTGTCTTCTTTTGATAAAGGGCAAGAATCAAGAGCAACATAGCACTTCATAATGTCACGAAAGTCTACTTTCTGGGGAGGAAAGCGAGCAGCTGGCCCCATGGCTGCTGCTGGGGTACAAGCCATGCTGGCACAACAGCTAATGTTCAGTCACATAAATAACTATCTGTTAGCTGCCAAAGTGGCTTTGCCATGGGGCCTCTCTCCACATCTGCCGGACTCCAGAGAGCAGCTACAGCCAGCAAGAGAAGGTACACTTCTCCAACCAATGTACCAGAGCCCCAAAACTGAAGTCGTCCCCACACCCACTGGGCTCCTCCCCTCTAAACTGACCACTCCATATTTACAACCCTACCTACCTCCCACCCAACCACATACCCAACAGGAGGACCTGAAGGAGAGACATGTATCCAAAACAAAGCACTCCCACTCCTGATTTTGCAACATCAAAGAAGGCCCAGATGCCAAAGGAACTTTGGAAGTCATCCAGAGAAGTTGAGTGACTTGCTTCCAAAAATTACAGGGATGACTCACTAAATTCTTCCTATTAAAATGTATTTCAACTCATTCATTAAACAAATATTATCTGGGCTAGGCACTGCGCTGAGCAGAAGAGACCATGTATTAGGTGTTTGTTTTTTGTTGTTGTTGGTTCTTTCTTTCTTTTTTTTTTTTTTTTTTTTTGAAACAGGGTCTCGCTTTGTAGTTCAGGCTGGCCCTGAGCTCACTGTGTAGCCCAGGCAAGCCTCAAACTCAGCAATGCTCCTGCCTCTGCCTCCCGAGTGCTGGGATTACAGGCGTTGAGTCACCACACCTGGCACTGTGGTATGTGACATTGATTGCTGGTGGGCATGAGTCTCTATGCCCAGCACTGTATGATGTGGTTACCGGGGATCAAACTCAGGACCTTGCGCTTGCAAGGCAGGTGCTGGAACCACTGAGCCAACCCTCTGGCCCACCATGTATTAGGTGTTATGTTAACCTTCCTCAACGCACACGGCGAGGTGGGGGGACTTGAGCGGGGATATTTTCTCAGAAGTGGTGTCTCCAAACAAGTGTACAAGATACAGATTCCCAGGGCTGGGAATTACTGTATTGTGAAAGTGGCTGATTTTAGACCCTAACACCACATTCCACAGCACACCTCTGCTGGGTTAAGCAGATCTTTTTTTTTTTAATTCTTTATTGGTACAATTTATATACCTCTCACAATCACGCATAATATCGAGTAATTTGTATCAAGATACGACACAAGTTATTTCTCATTTTTACCCATATCCCTACCCACCCACACCTTCCCACCCCCTATATACATGTTCTTTTATTTTCTTTCAGAATCATATTTATTCCTTCCCCTCATTACATTCCCACACAAAATTTCCTTTGGAAACTCCCCATTCTACAAAAACTGTCATACTTTCTAGAGCTCATTTGCATCTACAGGTGCTCATATCAAAGAAAAGATCCGGTATTTGCCTATCTGTGATTTATTTATTTCACTTAGTGTGTCCTCCAGGTGTATTAAGCAGATCTTCTAAGGACGAACAGGGACGCGCAGCCATCCAGGAAGCAGTCGAGCCCTCGGGGTCTGTAACCACAGCACCAGAACTTCGGGGCACCTCTCTCCTCCCAGACTTCTCAGCTACTCTACTTCCACTATTTCTCGTTTCTGTCCCACTCTTTCAAAACAGGCCAGGAGAGAAGCATCACGTCGCACCTGACCGGGGCCGAATTCTTTCCGGGCAGCCAGTGCCCTTTCAACCCCAACCTTTGAACCTTCCCCAGACTAGGAGGTGGGAAGGACTGTGCGGAGCTCCCAGCTCGCTTGACACCAGAGGTGGACAGTGAGCAACCTGGGGCGGCAAGGTTGGGGAAGATCCAAACTGACACGGAGAAGGTGCTGGTTATGGGATTCCTGAGGAATTCAACAGCATCAACTTTAAAGGACGAAAAAGAAAACAAAGTTCAAAACTAGACAATCTGGGCAGGAGAGTTAGCTCAGTGGTTCCAGCGCCTGCCTCGCAGGCCCAAGGTACTGAGTTCGATCCCAGTAACCACATACAATGCTGGGCGTGGTGACTCACGCCCACCAATAATCAACCAGCAATCTGTACCACATACCACATACCACATACCACAGGGCAAGTCGTTCTGGCTCACGCCTATAATCCCAGCACTCGGGAGGCAGAGACAGGAGGATGGCTGAGTTTCAGGCTTGCCTGGGGTATACAGTGAGCTCAGGGCCAGCTTGAACTACAAAGCGAGACCCTGTCACAAAACAAAACAAAACAAAACAAAACAAAACAAAACAAAACAAAACAAAACAAAACAAAACACTAGACAATGGGTTGCAGCTGTGTGCAGAACGCGGAGCAGCCTCGCAGTGTGCTACCCTTGACCCGCGATGATGAGGCCCTGGCCGGGTGGCGAGTAGGAGAGCGGGGAGTGCGCCGGCCCAGCTGGGCCACGCAGGGGCCGGCGGAAGGGCCTCGCCACCCGCCGCCCGCCAGCCGCCAGGGAGGGATGGCCCTGGCCGGGCTCCTCCCGCCCCCGCGCGCCTCTCCGAACCGACCCCCGCTCCGCCCCTCTGAGCCCGTGTCCTCACTTACTTTTGGTCGAAGCGATGAGGTTCTTCCCTGTCCTTGAGCTCTCTGATGAACTTGTTGGTTCCCTCGAGCTCCGCTTCGTGGGCGCGGATCCTTTCCCGGAACCAGGGGCTGTCCACGTAGCAGTCGCTGGACTCCAGGGGCTGCAGCCCCATTACTGCGGCCATCGGCGCGCACCTCCCCGGAATAAGGTCAGAGGCGGCGGCCAGGTGCGGGGCGGCGCGCACAGAAGGCACGGCGGGCGTCAGCAGTGGGAGGCGCCGGGCGCGCCCATCTCCGCGGAGCCAGCCGGTGGCGCCGAGCGAACGGATCACAGCCCTGGACCTGGCCGCGTGGCTGCTCTGCTGAGCCGTGCTTGATACCCTTCCCTTCCCGGGTGTCTCTTCCTTCTCTTCTCCACGCGCGTCGCCCCTCCTCTTCCTTCCGAGGCGTCCTCGCTCTCCTCCACCCCCGGGCGCCCGCCCCTCCACTCGCCTTCGGCTCGGGCTTCGGGGTGACTCACGGGCTGCTCCCCGAGGAAGGAGCCCGAGAGAGCGTCAGTCCCCGCAGCCGGCTCCCTGAACTGCGGCGGGCAGGCGGGCAGGCTGCTGGAAAAAGTTGACGGGTTTATCTCGCGACCTCCGCCCCTCTCCACTCGCCCCATTGGCAGCACGAGCTCGTGGAGGCCCCGCAGCTTCTCCGCGTTTTCCACACCGAGTGGCCGCGTGGCCAAGCCGCAGAAAAGTTGTTCCTGTGGTGTTCGGCGCGTGAAAGTGACTTGGGTAGGGAGAGGTGCGCTTTATTATGCTAAAAATAACTGACAGAAAACAGACACCAGGATTTGTGGTTTCCACCAGGTGGAGGTGGTGTTCGAATTCGTGCCAGTGCATCCGGAAAAGCTTTCCTAGCACTAGTGTTCAGAATGCAATTGCTGCCCCCTGAAATGTTAAGGTACTTTAAATTATTGAAATGTGTGTCTAAAAGGAACATGCACTCATTCAGGTGACTTTTCATAGAAACTAAAATTATTAATCAATTCTGTATCAGCAGCGCACACACTAATAATTTTAGCACTAAGAGCGAGGAGGCTGAGGCAGAATCACCATCGTGAGCCAAGTGGAGGCAGTTTAGTGATTTGATCGACCAGAGAATGTAACTGTGAAACCCCCGTGTTTGGTACATAATTTTATATATAATAATTTGTATATAAGCTTACTGTTATTGTGTTGTACACACTGGGAACTGCATACGTTTTTCACAAATTCAACATACTTTTACATATGTAGGAATTACTAATGATGGTGGTATTACCAAGAAACTTCAAAGTGATTCCTTAAAACTTTCAGACTCAGCTGGGTAATTAAGAGTCTGCTTGGACACGGAGCAGTAGGAGTGTATACTTAGGAATAAGTTAAATAAGCCTCCTATTCAGTAAACTTTTGTTACAAAACAGAACAGCAGCGTGAGCACTTAACCCATAGGCATATGTGCGTGTCCATCTGCTGGGGACTTCAAAAGGGTCTACAAATCACTGCTGTTGGGCAAAAGCTTCAGTTCCTATGATGAGCAGGGGATTGGAGTCTCAGGGGGGAGAAAACAATGAAAGAGGCAAATAGGAGGAAAGTTACACAAATACAGAAGCAGTGTGAAGAAACAGGGACCAGGAGCAGACAAAATCTCTGAGCCGCTCATTACTTTATTTCTCTCTCCCAGAGGAGCTGCCACCCAGGAGTTGGACAAAGGCCCAGCAGGACTGGCCTTCCAGCTCTGTGTATACCAAAAATGCACAAATACTTGTACAGAAATGTTCACGGCCAGTGTTAGTCATAATAGGCGGAGGGTGGAGTCAACACAAGTATCTATCACCTGTTGAATAAATAAACAAAATGCAGATGTAACCATAAAGTGGATTTTATTTTCCCCCAGTTCTGGGGATTGAACCCTAGGCCATCACACTGAGCAATATTCCAGCCCTTTTGTTGATTTGTTGTTTGAGACAGGGTGTTTTTGTTTGTTTTGTTTTGTTTTGGAAAAGGTGTAACTAGTTTAATATATCTGTTTCTTTGCAATTCATGAAAACAAAGCACATGCAATAAACAGGATGACAGTCAATAAGAGTAATTAAAACTATGTACCATAAAGTTGAAAATACTATAATGAAAGTACAATTATATACTGAAAAATGTATCAATGCCAATAAAAATGGACAATAAGAAACTTACTATTAAATGCAAATCTAATTTGTTTAAAATCATCCATTTTAACATCTCCAGAAAAGTTGAATTTATTATTTTATACAATGTCAGTAAAAATAAATAATCAAGTTGTCTCATGGACTGGCAGATGGCTTATTAATTTCCTTTTGTTTCCAAACCTCATCAAGCAGTCACTACATTCATGAGGTAAGTCAGCTGAATGCTTGAAATCCAAATGAATTTTAAGATCTTCAATTTGTCCTGTTGAATATTCACAATATTGACATAAATAAATCCCTTCAGATAAATGTGAATTTAAATGCTTGCAGTACTCTAGCATATTTTTTGTTGTTGTTGTTTTGTTTTGCTTTTTTTTTTTTTTGAGCCAGGGTCTCGCTTTGTAGTTCAGGCTGGCCCTGAGCACACTATGGAGCCCAGGCAAGCCTGGAACTCAGCAATCCTCCTGCCTCTGCCTCCCAAGTGCTGGGATTACAGGTGTGAACCACCACACCGGGCACTGTGGGATGTGGTATTAATGGCTGGTGGGCGTGAGTCACCACGCCCAGCATTGTATGTGGTTAGCAGGATCGAACTCAGGACCTTGTGCTTGCAAGGCAGGTGCTGGAACCACTGAGCTAAATCTCTGGCCCACTCTAGCATATTTGAAAAGCCCTTTCCACAGTCATCACAAACATGAGGAAATATTTTAGTATGTTCAGTAGCAAAAAGCCTGTTAACATTTGTATGAATTTCTACAAGTATATGGTTTTCTACTCCAAAAACCACATACTTGGCATACAAAGAAGTTCTTACATTTGTCAAAAGTAATTTTGCTTAAGAGGCGGTATTGTCCATGTTGTCCATTGTTATACTTGTCACTTAATTCTACTAATTGACACACATGCTCATTTACCACATGGCTGTGCAAATCTTCTGGATCATTTATCTCATGCTCACAGAACTGACAAAAATACTGTTCATCACAGCTGTGCTCCTGGAAATGTAGGTGGAGCTCGCTGCTGGAGAGCTGCACATTGCACTGCTCACACCAGTAGAGGTGCCTGCTACAGTGGGTGCCTGCGATGTGCTGGCTGATGTTCTCAAAAATTAATGTCTTATAGTCACAGTATTTACAAATGTATGGATCCTCTTCATGTAGTTTGGCATGTTCAATCAAAAGCATGTTGGTCAAGAAACTTTCCTTGCATACTCGGCACACACTTGAATCAGTACGTTTATGCTTTAGGATTATATACTGCTTTAAATCAGAAAAAAATATATGCTGTTGCATTCACAAAATTCACATTTATACAGGCCACTGCTATTAGCTCTCAGTAAACACCATTTCTGCTGGGCAGTCACATTCAAAGCTTGGCTTTTGTCAAGAATTTTACAAAGTTTAGCAGGTGGTTCTTCATCAGTTTGATCTTAGAGGCCCTCAGAAGAATTGTTTCCTGTCCCTGTGTCATAATCCTCTGAAATTGCACGCACTTCCACAGCAATTGGAACCTCCTCAGCTGTGTGGACTTCTACGGGACTCTCCCCCTGAGGTGGCTGGTTGACAGATTCAGGGGAATCACACTCTTCATCACAAATTTTAGCATCAGCATATTTTTCTGAAGAAAAGATAGTATTATTATAGGTAGAAAAGCAAGCTGGACATATGTAGGCAGATAGATAGGACTGGCCATTGAAAAGAACAAAAAAAAAAAAACAACTTGGAAGTTACTGTTGCCGCAGAAAAGCTACCCCACATATAAAAGATAAATAGCTCTATAGTAGAGTTTTAAATTGGGGATTGTAATACCCCCTGCCATGTCGTGGTTGCTTAGAATTGCTTTTGCTATTCTAGGTTTATTGTGGTTCCAGATGAATTTTTGTATTATTTTCTCTAGCTCTGTGAAGTATACCATTGGAATTTCAATTGGAATGGCACTGAATCTATATAGTAGTTGTGGGAGTATAGACATTTTGATGATGTTTGTTCTCCCAACCCAGGAACAAGGGATATCTTTCCACTTTCTGGTTTCCTTTTCTATCTCAGTTTTCAGAGTCCTTTAGTTTTCAGAGTAGAGGTCTTTCACTTCCTTTGTTAGGTTGATTCCTAGATATTTCATTTTTCTGGGTGTTACTGTGAGAGGGATTGACTCCCCAATTACCCTTTCAGTGAATCTGTTGTTTGTGTAGACAAAGGATTTTGATTTTTGAGCATTGACCCTGTATCCAGCAACACTACCAAATTTGGTAACTAAGTCTAGCAGTCTCTTGGTTGAGTTTTTAGGATCCTCGAGATAGAGTATCATATCATCAGCAAATAATGCCAGTTTAACTTCTTCTTTTCCTATCTTTATTCCTTTTATATCTTTGTCCTGCGTGATTGCTATGGCTAATGTTTCCAGTACTATATTGAACAAGAGTGATGACAGCGGGCATCCTTGTCTCATTCCTAACCTTAGTGTAAAAGGTTTCAGTTTTTCCCCATTGAGTATGATGCTGGCAAGTGGTTTCTCATAAATAGCTCGTATTAAATTGAGATAAAGTCAATCGATTCCAATTCTCTGTAGGGTTTTGATCATAAATGGGTGCTGGAATTTGTCAAATGCTTTTTCTGCATCTATTGAGATAATCATATGGTTTTTGTCCTTGTGTCTGTTAATATAGTGTATTACATTGATTGATTTATGTATGTTGAACCAGCCTTGCATCCCTGGGATAAATCTGACATGATCGGGGTATATGATTTTCTTGATAACTCTCTGTATTCTGTTTGCAAGTATCTTATTGAGGATTTTTGTATCAATGTTCATTAGAGAGATGGCCTGTAGTTTTCTTTCATGGTGGGATCTTTCCCTGCCTTTGGAATCAAGGTGATGGTTGCTTCAAGGAATGATTTGGGGAGTACTGCTTCCCTTTCGATTTCATTAAAGAGATTGAGAATTACTGGTATTAAGTCTTCTTTAAAAGTTTTGTAGAATTCAGCAGTGAAGCTGTCAGGACCAGGGCTTTTCTTTGTTGGCAGATTTTTTTTATTACATTTTCCATATGTCAGATTGATATTGGGTTGTTTAACGTTTTTATATCCTCTTCATTCAGCTTTGGAAGTTCAGTCTAGGAATCTATCTATTTCTTCTAGATTTTCCATCTTCTTGGAGCATAGATTTTCAAAATATGTGTTTATGATCCTTTGGACTTCTTCTGGGTCTGTGCTGATTTCCCCATTTTCATTCCTTATAGCATGGATTTGAGCCTTTTCTTTCCTTTGTTTGAAAAGGTTGGCTAAGGGTCTGTCGATTTTATTTATCCTTTCAAAGAACCAGCTCTTTGATTCATTGATTCTTTGTATTGCTCTCTTTGTCTCCACTGCGTTAATTTCTGCTCTGATCCTTATGATTTCCTCTCTAGTATGTGCTTTGGGTTTGTTTTGCTCCTCTTTTTCTAGTTGTCTGAGGTTCATCATTAGATTGTTTATTGCAGTTTGCTCTATTTTCCGAATGTATGCATTCACTGCTATGAATTTCCCTCGCAGAACTGCTTTCATTGTGTCC
>PVIC010019880.1:0-30100 GCA_004025085.1 Thryonomys swinderianus | reverse complement strand
TGATGAGGGGAAGGAATAAATATGATACAGAAAGAAAATAAAAGAACATGTATAAGGGGGGAGGAGGGGGGAGTGGGTAGGGATATGGGTAAAAATGAGAATTAACTTGTGGCATATACTGGTACAAATTTCCCAATGTTATATGTGATTTTGAGATGTATATAAATTGTACCAATAAAGAATTCAATTTAAAAAAAAACAAAACCAAAAAGTAATCTGTAGTTTTCTAGAAACTCCAATTGACAATGGCCAAGTCTTATTTGATTTTAATTACCCATATCCTGACCTTCTCAAGGTATCACTTATCTCTGCAGCCATGAATATTATTACCTTCATACAGACCCATAGAAGTTGTTTATTTGTGATAAACATGTAGAGTGGGAAGTAAAAAACTATAATACAACCCAAGATATTTTTAAAATTTTTCTTCCTGAGTACTGGAGAGGAAAACAATGGGAAAATAATTAATATCCTATTATTCAAGAGTAGACACATTCTTTTCTTGACAGAAGTTACATAATAAAACATCTTCAGACAATAAACAATACAGATAGAAAATGGAAAATAAAGACAAAACGTATTCCCTTAATGAAAAAAATTTGAGATAGCCTGGAAATCAAAGAACTTATACAGTTATCCTTTCTCTAACTCTACAGATGTGTTTAGCTATAACAATTTTATAAATCTGTGAAACACATCCCTAACAATTAGGACAATATGATATTTGATCAACATGAGACTATTCTGTAATATTATAACAGTCATTAAACTGGGAAGATTTGGGGAGATTTGTTTTGCATCTGAAAGAGTCAAAAATGTATTTTTGCAGAAATACCTTTACAGCAGTTTGTTAGAGATGTCTGCCCTCTCGTTGTAAAATCTAAGAATAAGGTCCCAGAATAGAAACTCTGGACAATACAAGAAAGATTACGCAAATGTCCTTTGACCTTTGGCTGGGCTCAGTAAGAAGACCTGTGACATCTACAGTCCTTTTCATTGTAAAGTTTCATTATATTTAGAAGTATCTTCACTTTAATTTTTATCATTTTATGCACACAACTTATTCATATATCATTGAAATGGTCTGTTTCCATTTCATAGTTAAAGAAATTGGGCTGTCTGCGTGAACACAAAAAATAACACTCCATACACTGAAAATTGCTGTGGTCATTTCTTCCTATCATAATCTCTAAGAGAACATTGGAATATGTGTTTTCCTATTTTGACACCATGCCCTTCAAAATTTAGGACACATAGTACACGTTACTGGTTGATTGAAGTTTCACTGTTCAAAAATATATAGAATAACTTTGCACCTGTTTTGAAGTATGTTTTTGTTGTGGTGTCTGTTTTTGATTACAGAACATTTCTTCTGAAGATATTGTAAAGGTACTCGATAAATTCAAAGATATTCAGTCAATCAAAGAATTGTGACAGAGCAGATCACTTTGTAAACTGCATTTTCTGTGTTGTTACTGTTGTTTTGATGTCTGTATTTCACTATTTGGAAAAGGATAACCTGAAGATTGTCAGACAAATTTCAAGAATATTTTTCAAATCCAAAAAATATTATATTGTCTCTGGCCATCCCGGCCTGAAGGCTTCCAATCTCATCTGATCTCAAAAAAACATTATATTGGAGATGTTTGAGAATTCATGAGAAAACATGTAGGGGAGTGTAATTCAATGATTCTACCTGATTAAATGCTAAAAGCAATTAAATTGTTAACATGTTAACAGGGAATCAGAAAAGTTGCATAAGAAAAGTTTTTTCTTAAGAAGAAATTGTGTAACTTTCTTAGCTCCTTTTCTATTTCTGTATAATGACTCCATATAAAATAATGAATCCATATAAAAATAATTAATGAGCATGAATGCATATAAAAAATAAGTCAGAAGCATAATAATTTGATTAAATAAAATGACAATATATTTCATTTTTGTTTTGTTTTGTTTTTTGAGACAAGGTCTATTGCCACATATTTCCTTATTCTAATATTTTAATAATAATTAATCATATTGTGTTTCCATAATTTTGGGCTAGCTTAACTGTTCTCTTTGGATACTAGTTGTCATTAATTCAACATCATTATTACATCTAAATATATCGATTTGTCAAAGTGATTTGAAATCAGCCTCTCTAGCATGCTATCTACCAAGGCCTGTAAGCTTCTGTTGAAAATTTTGTGACTAATACATCAACTTTGGAAACATGATAGCAACAAGAAGAAGAGGTAAGGTGGAATATTCCATGTACTGCATTAAAATCCGTGAAAATCTTTCCTAGCAGAAGCACTTAACTCAGAATCTTGATCTCATGCTTTTTCTGTTGAAAGTTTAATCTAGCCACATTACATAACTCAAGGAATTTTTTTGAAGACCATTATTGTGTAGCAATACTTGTAATCAAGACCTATAGGCACAAGGTAGAGTCAGGAGCAAAATTCTGGAATAGGAGAGGAAGAAAGAGAACAATGAAACTGAAGAAAGGAGGAATCCTATATTTTTAGATTTGGATGGTATGGAGAGACATACAAGTTTATTTGGAAACCCCTAACTTATGTCTCATTGGTCAGTCAACCACAGACACATCAGAACTCACTCATCTGCTGAGTGGTTCTTTCTGAAGTTAACATTTCACAATTACAGATCATGCCTATTCCTTCTGTTGTTCAATCTCTCTCTTGACTAAATGGCTAACAGTCCCTCTTAAATGCTTTCATTCTCCAAACTTATCCTCATTTAAATCTATTTTCTACGTGAACTTTTGTAAAAGTTAATAACAATTATAAATGCCACCTATACATATAGATGTGTGCACCTTTTATTAAGATCAAGGTCACCCTCCTCAGTAGAAATTTGAAGGTCTTTACTATCCTATTTCTATTTCCATACCCTGAAACTCTTATTTACAAACCTTTGCCTACTGCTGTTCTCTGGCTTTGACCATAATTAACCTAGGGTCACTGCATCATTAACATGCAGACAACCATTTTGTCTTCATTACATTGATAGCATTGTGTTTTGGGCCTTGAAAAAGTCCCCCTCCTAAGGCCTTGGTCATTCAGGAAATATTTACTTACTTTTAAAGTTAGAGGAAACTTTGTTGATGAACCTTTTCTGCATTGCTTAGACGGAGTGAATTGTTTTATTTGATGGACTCCACTGTAAATGTCTCTGCTCAACACACTGCATTGCTATTATACTGCTGTCTACTGTGACTATCTCTGGGTTGAAAACCATAAGCAAGTGGCAAGGAAAGAACAAAATCAGTTTACTTTTGATCTGCTCTCTCTCTCCGTTTTCTCTGGCTGTTGTGCTGCCCGTGTCAGGTGCCCACCACCTTGCTCTCATCAGCCCAACCCACCCCCAGCCAAAGTGCACTCAATCTGTTAAATTCTGGAGTCTGTAGCTGTGTGGCACGTCTCTGATTTCCTTCAGGGATGCACTCATTGGAGGCAGGCAAGAGCCACACAACAATGCCTCGAAAGGAATAAATCTACACTTCAACAGAGTTAAAGTCTCAGTGAATGCAATTTAAAGAAGTTCACTTCCTTGAATCTGATCAGTTCACGTCTTACACTAAATCATTATTTTGAATGTTTATATTTATTATCAGCTAAAAAGTTCTTTAAAATTAGTGAGCCTAGCATTTTATTTTGTCTAATAGAAAGCTAGTTGATTTCAGTGTTTTTTCTTTGTACAACAGCAATTTCAGCTCCTCCATGGTGCTTTCTTTTCCTTAATTTTAATCTTTGTGGGGCCATGTTTGTGGCATATAATGCTGACATTCATCTTGGGGAGTAGAGGCATGCCCTTCCCGAAATTCATTCTCCTCCACCTGCACATTCTCCTCCCTCTGCCCATCTCTAAATCCTTTCCTCCATTTTTTTCTTTTCTTCTTTTTAGCTTGTATTTGCAACACATCATGATTGCTTTCACACAGAATGATTGGCACATGTACATGACACAGCGCCCTGCGTCTCTTCATGGCCACTTCCCCAGCTTTAATGGAATCATTAAATAAAACTGAAGGAGACTTTTGGTCTCCCTCCCATTAGCAGAAGATCCATAAACTTGTTTCCTTTTATCGATCTTTTATTTTAGTCTTTATTTGTATTTTTACTCTCATATAAGAAACAATATGGTATTTAAGAGTTTGTGCGTCTGTGCACGGGTTTGATGTTTTCACTTGATATTTATGTTTTTCAGTTTTGTTCATTTTCCTAAAAATGCCTCACATCTATCATTATTTATAATCAAATAGTATTTTGTTATATATAGGTATCATAATTTCTTTATTCAGTCATCTGTTGATGGACATATAGGTTGTTTCCAAGAATTAAGTATTATGCACTGTGCTGCTTGCTACACATATTGGTATGCATGACAAGCTGTAATACGACTTTAACATTTTTTTTTTTTTTTTTGAGACAAGGTCTCGCTTTGTAGTTCGGGCTGGCCCTGAGCTCACTATGTAGCCCAGGCAAGCATGGAACTCAGCAATCCTCCTGTCTCTGCCTCTCAAGTGCTGGGATTACAGGCGTGAGCCACCACGCCCAGCACTGTGGTATGTGGTATTGATTGCTGGTGGGCGTGAATCACCACGCCCAGCATTGTATGTGGTTACTGGGACCGAACTCAGGACCTTGTGCTTGCGAGGCAGGCACAGGAACCACTGAGCTAAATCTCCAGCCCTACGTCTTTAACATTTTGAGGAAGTTACCTAGCTTGGAAATGACTGGGTGGAATGGGATTTCTAGTTTTAATATTTTGAGGATTTGTCACACTATTTTCCACAGTGGTTGTGCTAGTTTACATTCTGATGAGAAATACAAGAAGGCTTCTTTCTCACCACAGCCTCACCAACATTTGTTATTATTTGGGTTTTTGACAGTTGCTGTTTTTCTCTGGTGTAAGATGTAAATAATATGAATTCTTAGAAGAACGAAGTCAACTCACGTGCAGTAAATTCAGTGAAGTTTTATGAACCAAGCACAATGGCTCTACATAGGTCCTCTGTGCTTGTTTATTTTAATGAAATAAAACATTAAAAATTAAAGCCACTCAATACTAATGAAAAATATAGCCCTGTTTTTGCAAATTTGACAGTTTGACGTGACCATAGTATGAGATGACAATGTGGGCAGACATATTTTCAAGGTAGTTATTTCCTGTTAAGTTTGATAAGATGTTTCTGTGGTTGCCATTATAGGATGAAGCAATGGCTGATCTAAGTCTCCCCTCAATTTATTGTTTGTTCATATATATATATATATATATATATATATATATATATATATATGTCTGCTCTGGTACAGGGGAAGGAAACAGACCACTTGGAGCTAGGTTTTTATGTCGTTTAGATACATCCAACTCCAGCTTTTAGTTCCCTGGTGCTGATTATGTTTTATACAAATTACTGTGGAAACTGATTCTTTGATAGGTGATTGCAATCAGGATGGTAATACATAATTTTGATTAATCAAGAAAGTTTGATTAATTATTATGTTGATCATAGCATAACCTCAAGCTAGCCTGAGTTGCTATTTACTGTCACTTGGGATGAGTAATATCCCATGGGGAACTGAGCACTTGTTGAAGTCCCGCCAACTTGGATCTAAAATTATCTAACATTCCTAGTTATTTCAACTGATTGATACATACTTCAAGTACTTTTAAGCATCTATGTCCCCTAGTTCATTAAAATGTAGGTGTGGTATACTAAACATTTCTCCTAAAACATATTACATAAAATCGTTCTCTTTCCTTATTTCTATTAAAATATTGTACCTCCAAGTTACTATTCACTTCCTATTGACTTAGCCAAGTTGTCATGGTGTTAGGCTTAATTCAACCATTACTTTTCATCTAAATCTACATTATGTTCTTTATACATTGTTCATACCTGAAGTTGAGATAATCAAATACCCTTGACTCTGATCATTATAATTGATAAATAGGTTGTGCCTCCCCCCCCATCTTTGTTCTACAATACTTTTATTCATTTCAAGGCATAACCAGGGTCTTTGCTATCCATAGCTGCTTTGGCTTTTCTTATATCCTTAATTTTAACTCTACCCAGATTCTCAACTACGGACTTAATCACTGATATGTTTAAAAGTACTTGCATACTGAGCTATTCCAAAGCGAACTCCTGTCTACTTTTAATTAGAAATTGAAATAGCTCAAAAAAGGGAGATTTTTCTCATTGTTTACCTAAGAGTACTTATGTTCTTGTCCTCAACACCTCTGTGACCTGCTGTATTGTTACTGTTCCAGCATTTTCCACAATTGACACTGATATTAATTTTACATTGGTTTGGAATGACTTTTTCATCTAAATACAAACTGTGACACAATGACATTTTCTAACTCATCCATATCCATACTTTCAGTGCCAGTGATATGATTCAGTCAGTGCTGGATGTTGATTGGATAAATGGCTGGCTGTCTCGTGCCCCCTTAGAACTCTCAGTTTCATTTAATGATTCCATTAAAGTTTATCTGCTTTGTACTTTTCATAGTATCTGAGGATTCATTCATTCTAACTCTCAAGGTATACTTGAAACAAAATCTTCTGAGGATAATGTCCTTCAGACCCATGTCCTCTTTTTCATATTCCTAAAGCTGTCTTTTCAGTTTTTCTAACAGAATTAGTAATATGAGCAGTGGAGATAAAATGCCCAACTTTAGTGCTTATTCATTTGTATGCTTGGACAAATTCTTCATCCCTGCAGCCCTCAGTTTCTCATCAGCTCCTGTTAATGGTCATAAAATACCTCCTAGGCTTATTTTGAGTATAAATTTTAAATATAATGCTTGGAATGCTACTTGAGTTATAATCAATTCATATTAAGGGTCAGTATTTTTAATCTAAGGAAAAAAATTATTGCCTATTTTTTTCTAGCAGCTCGAGGTTTAGCATTAGGTTGCTTGAGTTTGCTCTGTTCTTGTGGTGTAAGCGTTCACTGCTATGAATTTCCCTCGTAGAAGTGCTTTCATTGTGTCCCGTGAATTCCTGTAAGTTGTACTGGGGTTATCATTTAATTTTAAAAATTGTTTAACTTCTTCTGTGACCCACTGGTTGGTCAACAGAGTATTGTTCAATTTCCATGTGTTTGTGAGGATCTTGGAGTTTCTTTTGCCATTCAGCTCCAATTTCAAGGCATTATGATCTGACAGCATACAGGGGTTAACTTCGATTCCTTTGCGCTTACTTAAACTTATTCTAGGAACAAGGACATGGTCTATTTTGGAGAATGACCCAAGGGCAGCTGAACAGAATGTATATTCTGACTTTGTTGGGTGAAATGCTCTGTAGACATCTATTAAGTTCACTTATTTAAATGTTTGGTCCAGTTTAAGTACTTCATTATTACCTTTCTTTGAAAAGTTTCAAGAGAGGAAATAAAAGGGAAAGTATTTAGATGTTTTCCTAATCTATTGGATTCTTATTTTCCAATGAACCACACACAAATCTTATTTTAGAATATACTTAAGATATTTTTTGTTCTCATTATGTACCGTAATGATTACAATTAATTTTTGTTATTTGTACTCACGAGCACCCGACTTTAGTGCTTATTCATTTGTATGCTTGGACAAGCACATTGACTATAAGATCCTAGATTTTGCAATTTTTATTGTAACAATTTTCAATACTGGTTCCATTTTTTAAAACTAAACTTTCATCCTTGCTCTTCATGTGTGGCTACTTGATTTCCTAAATTATTCTGTTAAGAATGACATAAGTGCTTTAAAAATAGATAAAATGCTCCTCGACCCTCTCAAATAAATGAGTTCAGAATCAATCATAGAATCCACTAGAGAGGAAGTGATCATAAGTTTAGTCCCCAAACATGTAAAGCAGTTACAGGACAAGATGTGAAATTTAGGTTGAGAGAGGGAAGGAAGTAACGACTACTTTAACACACCAGATACTATTCAAGTAGCATCTTACTTTATGGCTTTGGGAAACTAGACTGTAATAAGCAAATGTAATAAGTTAAGGGTCGAGTGAAAGTGTTCATTGGTTGTGTCCAATAATACTGAGTCAATTAGACAAAAAGCAAATTAAAAAGGATAATACGAAACACAGAACATTGTGAAGATATGAAGATGTAGAGTAGGATGTAGACAAGCGACACATCCTTCAGCTCAACATGGAGATTTTTGGGTAGTTCATATTAAGTGGTAAAGGAACATGAAAACTATTTCCACAATATAAAATTATTTTATTGTACAGCAAGTGGCAAATATGTAATTGTAGAAGTGACCTAGTCTAGTTCTCCGAGTTTTTTTTTTCACTTTAGTTACTATCATCTATCTCTTCAATTCTGTCTTCTCTAGCATACAAATAAGTATAGATTCAGGATAACATAAATTTCCAAACTTAAGCAACTATGTAGCTCTATCTGAAATCCAAGCTTTCAAGAAACCCTGGAAACAGGGGGCTTCATTCATTTGTTGGTGAACCTGTTACACTGAATGCTTCTTTGGCTCTATAGATAGCACCATGCTAAAAATGCCCCTACATCTAGGCATAGGTTGTTTGACAATACACAATGACGTTTTCTCTTGAGGAATATGTTAATGAAACTGAATATACTTAAAACCCACTCAGAGGCACACATTTTTTTTTTAAGATACCAGATGAACTTAGAATATGGTAGTTTTATTTTTGCCATGGTCAAAAGCACTTGCTCACAGCAGGAGTATCCATCCAATTTCTACTCTTCGGCTTCTTGAAAGTGAGAATCCACAGAACAAAAGCATTTGGTTGAATGGCATTTAATTGTATCTTCAAGGAGATGATGTCTATATTAAAGTATCACTATCCGAAAAACCACATTATTTCCAGGTGAGACACTTAGGTTTTGATAAAATAAAAAGTAAAGCAAAAGACAGAATCGTACTATTTTAAACAGTGAAGCAAGACTATTAAAGTTCCACACATGGGAGGATGAATCTTTTATTCCAGCTTGTTCTATCTTTGTCGCTGCAGTTTTCTTGAGCAGGTGTTTTGCAAGCAAGCAACATGATTTTAATGGATCTTTCACAAAAACTATAACAATGACAACAAAAACCAAATTGTGCCCTCGGTGCAGTAGTTTCATAAATCTTGTACACTTTAACTTAAAAGATAAAATATAATTGGACACAGAAAAAATAGTCTTTATGACTAAATTGTGACTTAGGAAAGCAGATGATCATGGTAAAGCACAAATTAAAACACTGGGAACTGCTTCCCACCCTCCACACTGTGAAATTCATATTTTTAGCTAAAAGTACAATGTCCTTTACTTCCGAGAATTTCCCACCGCTTCTTTTGCTTCAAATTTTGAATTAAAAGTTGAAAAAAAATGCCTTTTCTGGTTCATGATTTGTCAGGAGGAACCTTTTCAGCCTCATCCTAATCCTCTTTTGGAGCAAAGATTTGCAATAATAGCATTAGAAATTAATTCCATTAATTTTTCTACCAGAGTGAAGTGTTATAACCAATTACCACAGATTTCGTGGTTTAAAACAACGAAAACTCAGTGCCTTATAGTCCTGAAGTTTAAAATCCAAACACGATTTCTCTGGCCCGAAATCAGCTCGCCGGGAATGAATCTGCGCCGGTTCTGCAGACGCCAGCTGCCTTTTCTGGCCTGTGAAGCCGCCCACCCTCCTTGGCTCGTGCGTCGTCTCCTACTTCAGCCGCAAAGTCAGCAGTCTCTCTGGGACTCCTTCCGTCCGTCTGGATCTTTCTCGGACAGAACGACCGTCTTACCACTTTTTCTTCTATGACACGAGGCCCAGCCAGCTAAGCCAAGATAATTTATTCGGCTCAAGCTTCTTACTTTAATTGTACACGTACTGTCCATTTTTGTGTAAATTAGCATATTCACAGGCTCTGAGCACTGAAAGGGAGCATCTTTCGTTTGTAGGGTGGCTATGGGTGTCATTGCTACGCAGCCACACACAGGAGCAGAATATTTAGGCATCCTCGTGTGTATCATTTACTTAGTTTCCATCTAGGGCAATATAATGACAAAAAACATGGGAAGGGAATGCTGTCATTGGAACTGGTATCTTCATGTTGCATAGCTGGGCCTAATAAGAATGACACATCTCAGTGATGCTTTTAATGTCTTCACAAATTGAAGAGTGTGGGTTAAAGGAGGCTTTTCGAAGTAAGGCAATAATAACATATGGGCAGGAAATAGTCTTTTACATTAGAAACATATTAGTTTAAATGATTGTCAAAGAAACACATTAGTTTAAATAATTGCTGAAGGTTAAGTCTTTAAACATTTTCTCATAATTCTTTACATTGTACAGATGACACCAATAGGCTTTTAAAGAAATTAATGTAATTGCAAAAAAGTAGCTGATAAATGATAAAGTTCAAACTTCAGAAGCCTCGGACTCCTGAAACCAAACATTGAATGAGTGTAGACTATTCCATTCATAACTTTTCCTCTGAATTTACTGGGTGAGACATCATAATTGTCTTCCAAATCTGTTGCCATTGGACAGTAATTTGCCAGTTATTTTTACTTTGAAATGTCGAACAAAAGTTCTATGCCTTCTTCTACTTAAATACACTTTTTCAATACCAATCTTGAATAAAAAGTAAATGAGTTTCAGTTCTAATTTTGCCTACGAGTATTTTCCAAAAAAAATCACTAGATGAGACAACAGACTGTTAATAGTGTACATTCTTAGTAAAATTTATACTAAATTTTAATTTTTCCTTTATTTACCAAGACACTAAAATGAAAATGGAACGAATCTTGGCAATTAGAGAGAAGTCACAAAGACATGGATATTTTGGTATTTCTGTGGATGTTTTATATTGTATTTGTATATTTCAAGAGTATCTTTCTGCATTTTTAACACTTCATTTTGCCAAAAGCCTCACAAACTATTGACATGGCTTTACATCCAAGAATCATTGAATGGGTCAACAATTCAGAGTACAAACTGGGGCGAACCATCCCATAGTTATGAAGAAGCCATAACAAAGACTCAGTGTGAGAAAATCTCACTGAGTTGCAATTCTGTAGTTTTAGCCATCCTAGCAGAGATCACAAGCAAGAAGTGTGGGGATTCTAACAGGAGAGGACCAGGGAAGGGTGGGGAGTTATGTGGAGAAAGTAGGTACCTAACTACTCAGCTAATGCCTTCGAAGGTTTGTTTGGGGTGTGGTGACATGGATCAGTATGATCTTCTGGGAGCAGTACTTGAAACTAATAAAGCAAAGAACATGTTCTTCTTTGGTACCTGGATGTAACATAGTTTAGTTCTTTTAAGCTCCTTCCCTTCAGCTCCATCTTCACTCTGTCCATCTCTTGGTATCAAGTCCAGTGGCAGATCTACCTTCTTATTTCCTGTTCTCTATACATTGTACTCTGTGCTTCTATTTTGAGTTTCTCATATAAAATAGAACATATTTAGCTTTCACTTATCAATGTGGTCTCAGGGTGTATCAGTTTTCCCACAAATAACTCGAATGTATCCTTCTTTGCAGGACAGTATTAGCACTGCATTGCGTATCTCTACTGTATTTTCTTTACCCATTTGTCTGTTGATGGGCAATTAAGCCACATTGTACATAAATTTCTTACAATAAAGTCAGGTTTCACAAATTTTAGTTCTCTTCATCATCTTGAGGGTTATTTTTAACTCTCAAAGCAACTCCAAAATAAGTGTGATTCCTACACTTACTGTATAAATAGTAAATTTGAGGATTAGGAAGATTACCAAGTTTACAGAACTAGCAATGGTCACAATTGGTTGTGAAACCCATATGTATGAATAAAATCCCACAGGTTTAGATGATGACTTCATCAGTTCTAAGGATCTTTCCTTCTTTCTGCCATTTTCAATGATATCATGTTTTCCTTCTATAATTCCTGAAAATATTACTCAATTTCTCTAATTAATTTGCCCTCCCATACTTCAATAATGGTTAATAAAATATTGGATTTAGTCCTCAAAGTTCAAAGTCACCTGCAACTACCACCTTATCTCTTTATGGATGTTGGTTATGATTTTCCCCATTTACAGTGAGTCAGGACAATTGGAAAAGCTGTCTCCCATGCTGCCTTCATCACTTAACTGCCTGCATCTGAATCTGTACCGTGTCTCACCTCTTTGCATGTGTGGGACTCACTGGTCCTGTTAGTCACCTTGCTATTGCTGTGACAAAATATTTGACATTAACTATTTCAGGGATAAAAGGCTGATGTGACTTAGCTTTTCAGAAGGTTCTCTGTGCACTGCTGGTTCCAGTACTCAATATCTGTGGTGAATTTGCACATCGAGTTGGGAGTTTGTGGTGGAGGAAAGCTCTTACCTCATGGCAGCTAGGAAACAAGGAGAGAGGAACCAGGGAGGAAGAGGCTGGACTCTTGTCTCCAGGATTCTGTTTCTGTTTCTGTCACCTAGCAACGAAGCCATCATTGTATGATCTCATCTTTGTATGCAAATGTTTGAGATCCACCCAGTCCATTTCCTGCTTCCCTTCTGTAAGGGGTCCTGCTTCATTTTTCTACTGGAGAATGGTATCAGATATTAATATCTGTGAGCTTGCTCTGCTCATGCCGACTAAGGTATCATTGCTTCAAATTCCTTCCTGTGGCCAGAGCACTGAAATGCATGTGGATATACTAATTCATGAATGTATTTATGTAGTTGGTTCATCATATCAACAGATTCCACAGCTATGGATTCAACCAACCACAGATAAAAAAAATTCTTAAGATTGGAATTTTACTTTTTTTTTGTTACAATTCCCCATAACAGTCAAAAATGTTTTGCATAGCATTTATATTTTATTATGTAATATAAATAATCTAGGTAACTAATTTCTCCTATCCAATTGTGAGATTTTTGGGGGAAATATTTTAATTGATTTTATTGTTACATTTTACATACACATCATGATAACAAGTGGCATTGAGAATTTGTACCAGTACATGACATGAGTTAATTCTCATTTTTTCCCATCCCCCTGCCCACCCTACAACTCCCCACACCCTATATTCATAAGCTTTATTTCCTTTTTTTATCATCAAATGTTTTCTTTTCCTTCTTTATTTACCCCCATCCCCTTTTCCCTTTGAATATTTTCTATTTCACAATATCTATCATACATTTTAGGACTCATTTACATCTCCAGCTTCCCCTACCAGAGAAAAAAAATACAGGACTGTGTTTTTGCCTCTTATCAAACACATTCCCTTCCCTTCTTCTGGCTGCTCTTTCCAGTCTATAGTGAGGACTGTTCCACTTGATTCTTCAATGAAAGCAGCATTTTAGTTTCCACAATTAAGGAGAGCATGTCTCACTGTGTGTACCGTATTTTCTTAATATAATGCTGCTGGAAATGACAGTGTTTCATACTGTCTTTCAATTATCTTAATAGTGTCTTTCACAGACCAGAAATGTTCAATTTTAATGAAGTCCACATTATGCATTTTTTCATTTACTGGATCATAATTTTATATTATCTTATTCTTTTTGGTTTTATTTAGGTTTTATTATATCTTGTTATGCTACATAAATATTTGGTGCCTGGCTTTACCTTCCCTTAAAAGGTAAATAATATAAATTTTTCTGGACACATGATATCTTTATAACTAAATTACTTTCTGCTTATACATACACTAATTCAATGGTAGGTGAATAAGTTTATGAGTACATGAATATGTAGATACAGCCAGACATAGTGGTGCATGTCCATTACTCCAACCCTTGAGAGTCTGAATCATGAGGATGGTTGTGAGTTTCAAAAATAAAGAGTTCAGAAATAAAGGCAAAAAAAAGAATAGATTAATTTAAAAAACATGTTGTAAACCAACAGTTTCCATGTATTTAGCATGGATCTCAATAGAAAATTATGTCTATGTACATATTTCAAAATTACATCTACAATAAATGTATAATTACTATATATAATTCTATTTTACATATAATTTATTTACACATGTAACATATAATTTTATATATGATATTTATATAAAATATATAATTTTATATATATATGTATGTATGTATATATAAAACTTTATTTTTCCAGTTCAAAAATATTTCTGGCATCATATATATGATATTTATATAAATATATAATTATATATATATAACTTTATTTTTCCAGTTCAAAAATATTTCTGGTATCATATATATAATATATATATTACATATATATTATATATATACATATATATATACATACATACATACATATGGGAATCTATATATGATATATGCACATATGTGCAACTGTCCTAACAGAAACAAAAAAAAATGTAATTGTATAAGCAAAGCTAACAGATCTTTCAAATATTTTCTTCTGAAATCCAACTTTGGAGATTACTGCTTCAGACCATTCTGTTTCACTATTTCGCATTTTGTATAAAAGGTAGTATTGTCATCGCCTAATCTGGACCTTTCAAGATTATAATTACAGATATCTAAAGATGGATTTAGTCAGGGGAAGAAATCATGGGGAGCATATTGCTAAATCTGTTCAGAGTAATCTTTCTCTTATTTCATACCTTTTTATTGACTCTGTGATGTCTTTCAACATGTCAGGTCAGATATTTACCCAACCTGACAACATCTGATATCCTGTTCATTCAGGTCACTCTGCACATTTTAGGAATAGGAGAAGTTACTTAGTAGTTTAGAGCAGGACAGAATTAAATTTTGGTCTGTGGCTCAAGAAATTTTACAGTCTTAGTTACACGCAGCTGCTCAATTCTAGTGCTCTGGGAGTTAGAATTTATAGATATTATTTATGCTTAGCAAAGAAAACATATATCACTTGTACCTACCGATGCATTTACACCTCAATAACCCCTCCCCCACCATCCCTCACCACCCAGGCCCTGAGAATGTGACCTTAATTGGAAATTAGTCCACAATGCAATTTTTAAAAGATGATATGCTGTTGGATTGGGCTGGGCCCAAATCCAGGCCTCCCTGTGTTCCTCTAAAAAAGACGCAGCCTGGGACGCTTAGGGGAGATACCAGGTGAATGCGAGGCAGAGATGGGAATGGCGCAGCTCAATCAATGGGGCCAAGAAATGCCAGCATTCACCAGAAGCTAGAAAAGACCTAGAAAGATTCTCCTTTCTAATCGTTGTAAGGAACGTGGACCTGGGCACACGTTGATGTTAAATGTCTAGACAATAGAATTGTGAGAACATATATGTGTTTTGTTATAAGGCTGTCAAATTTATTATAATTGGTCTAGTCATTCTAGAAAAGCATCTCTCTCTCTGTCTCCTATCTTAGGTTTACCCTTTAACATTTTTGGATACTCTTTTAAAATTATTTAATAACAATATTAAATACTCATAACACTAGTTGATAAATATTGCATGTGGTAAGATTTTGTAAGTATTTTAAAATAAAAATGTTAACTACAGGTAACGTTGTTAATTTGTTCACTTCTAATCAAACTGAGACTTTAAAATGTCACATGATTGTAGGTAACTGGCAAGTGCCATTGTGGGGATACACACACCACACTTTCTTACTCCAAGTCTCAGGTTGCCAAGGGTAACACTATATTTGAAGTAAGGTTAGCAACATAGACTTAAATATTCATTTCACTGCAACATATTTAAATATATTGCCACCTTTAGTTTTTAGCTAAAGTTTTGGGCACAGTTAGGTAATCTATAAATACTTACTGAATGAATAAATACATGCAGCAGACCGGTATTTTTATATGACAATATTTCTTTGAAAAGTTTTGGCTGCAAAGTACAGAAGTACATTTTAAAATGCGAAGAAAAGCTGATTTTGTGTTATAGGATGTGTCACTCAAAAATCACACTTCTTTTCTAATGAAACCAGCTGCCTCCAGAAGAAAGGAAATCAACACAAACATTTTCTGGGACCTTCAAGACCCATAAACTACTCACCAGGCCCAAAGAGCCTTTCTTGTAAGGATGCTCAAGTGGATTATAAAACAATACATTACTTTTATGTTCTCATGGCCCATTAAATCTTTTTAATGCAGTATTCTTTTGAATCAGTAAGTTTTGAGTATACCAAAATAGTGGTACTTGCTCTGGCTTTGATCACAATGAGAGGCTATTATTCAGTTGCTTCTGTCTTCTAGACTTACCTCTATAAATAGTTTAATTCCTCAGTTTAAGAAACATCAAAATAAGGATATCTATTTTTTTTCCTAAATCAAAGAAAGATTTTTAATCTGGTTCCTTTGAAAATAATGTACAATCTGTGTGTATGCCTAAGCCCTCTTGTAGGCTCAGGAAGCAGTAGATCAAATCCTTGAAGTCTTGAATATCACAAATTTAAGAATTTTATGTGCACCGTTTGGGAATTTAAAATAAAAGAAATATGGGCATCTGGGTTGTTTCCAAGATTGGGCTATCACAAACTGAGCTGCTACGCAGATGGGTGTTCATATGACTTTACAATATGATTCTTTTAATTCCTTTGGGTATATTCCTAGCAGAGGAATAGCAGGGTCAAATGGGACCTCTAATCCTAGTTTTCTGAGGAATCTCCACACTGGTGGGGGGTTGGGGATGGGTAGGGATATGGGTAAAAATGAGAATTAACTTCTGTTATATAGTGGTACAAATTCCCCAATGAGTGTGATTGTGAACTGTATACAAAATGTACCAATAAAGAATTCAATAAAAATACATACAAAATAAATATGTTTTTGTGAGTTTGAACTATCCCTTTAAAAGAGATATGGAAGTTCTAGTTACCAGTGCTCTGAATGGAACCCCTTTTGGAAAGAAGGTACTTTTAGTTCTAATCAAGGTAAGATAAGATTATACTAGGATGTGTTCTACATGGCTCCTGTCTTCATGAGTGTAGATGACTGAGTTGCAGACTGGCGGGCGCCACATGAGAACATGAAGACAGAGACAGTGACCGTGTAAAGATGGAGGCAAGGGCTGAAGTTAAGCTGTCATGGGACAAAGAGTCTACCGGAAACCGGAAGCAACAGACTTCAAAGCATGCGCGGCTCTGCTCACCCCTTGAGTCAAGAATCTTAATGTCTTTACTTCCTCCCATTCCAAAGACTGGGAGGCTTTAAATCTAGTTAAGGACTTTTCAGTCTGTTTTGTCCGTTTCTTCTTACATTTTTCATCAGTTAGTTTTTATTGCACACAAAGCTTCTGGACTGCTATAGCTGCTTGGAAGAATCAAATATAATCCATAGCCATTTTCCTTAGAAATATCATTAAACATTTTATATAACGTCTGAAACCTAATGAAGTTGTTTAACACTAATTTTTTTTGCAGTTGGTGTTCTGAGATCTAGTTCTTAGAAAGGGATACTGCCTCTATCTACAGTCCTAGTCCCATAGGGTGCATTAAATATGCAGTATTATTTCCAGTTCAGTTAGCTGAAGACACGTATCGCAGTCATATCAATTGAATCACTGGAATATTGTAACAGACTCCTAAAGAATAATGTGCTTAAATAATGAAGATGTTCTCATTGAGAAATGTGATCCTAACGTATGCCAACATATACCGATAAACTCGATTAAAAAAATAATGAAGATGTACCCTGGCCCTCCAAGCTGTCTTATTAGAGACTGTTCAGTGGGGGTGGTTCTGGAATAATGACTGAATCATCGCTTCATTAATTGCTTTCTTCTGTAATAACAACTTGAATTGGCTTGAGACCCTAAGTCACATTCTTAAATATCAGTGTTAGTTTTTAATTGAGGTAAAACTTGGGTAGAGAAGTGGGTTGTTACTTATTAAACCCTCTCAAAGTCTCTACATCCATCATTGTAAGATATTTTCTGTTAAAGCCCATAATTAATAAGAAAATGAAAAGCGCAGTACAACGAATGAGTAAAATAACCAGAATTTGTAGCATTAAGGAAATCCATTCTCAAATATATAAACTTGAGAAATTAATTAAACTGGTTAAAAGATTTGGAACAGTTCCTAGTTTTTTCAAGAATCTAGCTTCATTTTCTCTAAACATTAAAGTGTAGTAATATTTTTATCATATTAAGATGAGATAATGATCTAACAATGTGATTTGAGATTTAAAGATTTTTTTTAAATGCTAGCATTTAGCAATAGAAATGTCAACCTAAAAATAAAAAGAGAAATTTTCCTTAAAATAATGCTATTTATTTGGAAATAGCAGAACATTCCAATGGGACTATGTCTATCATAGAAAACTGTGGGCATTTTCAAGGATATCAAGAGAAAGGGAAAAATTTAAAGGAAACAGGAAGATTATATTAGATAGTTTGAAACTACAATCCTTAATCACTAATTAACATTCTGTACAGTATTAATCTGAGTTAGAATGGACAGTTGCTTGGTATATGAAAAAATTTTATGAAGTCGTGACTTTTTTACAAGGTTGTAGGCAGTTTCTGATATTTATCATCAAGCAACATTCCATAAAAAACCGCCCTTCATAACCACCTGGTTTTACTTTTGTTATTACTAAATGTCATTAATTTTTCTTCTTTCTGAAACAAAATACCTAGTTCTCAAAGTTGAAAGAAAGACTAATTTCAGTTCACAGTGTGTAGAGTTGTAATTCCTAGTTGGCCAGATCCAAGTGAGGGTGGCACATGGCTGGGCTATGGGGTATTGCAGAAGAGAAACAGTTTACAGTTGGCAGAAGGCAAAAAAAGCAGCAAAGAAAGGGAGAAGCATCAGCAAGCTTGCTTTCTTTCTCTCCTTTCATATTCAACCAGTCCACAGGCCCCTGGGTGGTGTCACTCACACCCAGAGCGGACCTTCCCATTGCCTAGATTTGGAACTGTCCCAAGCCAATCAGTGGACTAAGTTAGTAATCACAGAACCTTAATACCAGTTTCCCACACTCAGTTTTAGCCTTACGCAGCCTAGATCCAGCCACTTTTGTAAAGCCTCACCTACGATAGCATGAGGCTTTGGGGAAACACTTAGATACAAGTCCCAACACTAAGGTTGCAATAAATAAATCAATTTTCTTTTACAACTTGTGCAGTTTTCCAGAACTGTTAGTGTGTATATTGTACACCTTCCCATACATATATAAAATGGAATGTGCTTGTCATAAATACTGATTATGTATGAATATAGGGTATTAAATGGAAAAGCAAACATCTAAACTGTGGAAGGGGCATAGCTCTTAGGGAACTTTAACTCAGGACTTGAGTGTCTTCTGAACTGGACTATGACCACAACATGTATTATTTTCTAAAAATACAACATGTCTTATTATCATACCTGGAACACGGCTAGTACTCTACGCATTTGGCCAAATTGACTTGACCTAATGGAGTTAAATAATCAGGCTAATGAAAACATGCCCAACTCACTTTACTTGCTGATTAAAGCAGTTAAAAAGCACATAGGGAAGATATGAAATAAGGGCTTAACCTCAAAAGGGCAGACAGGAGAAGTTTATCCTATGTCTCCATTATTCCTATATTCTGATTTCAATCATATGTCATATTTTATATGTTATTCTAGATACTGAGGAAGATTAATCCACAGAGGATTAATAGTTCTATTTTGGCCTTATAGATATTGTATTCTGATGGTTTAGTAATTATATAAAATGAAGTTTGAGATATATATGAGAATAACAATTTATTGAACAGTAGTTTTGTATCACAGACTGTAGATATACATTTAAAACAGTATCCCCATGGGCCGGAGATTTAGCTCAGTGGTTCCGGCACCTGCCTCACAAGTGCAAGACCCTGAGTTCAATCCCCAGTAACCACTTACAATGCTGGACGTAGAGACTCACACCCACTAGCAATTAGTACCACATACCACAGTGCCGGGCATGGTGGCTCACACCTGTCATCCCAGCACTCGGGAGGTAGAGGCAGAAGGATTGCTGAGTTCGAGGCTTGCCTGGGCTACATAGTAAGCTCAGAGCCAGCCTGAACTACAAAGCAAGACTCTGTTTCAAAAAAACAAAACAGTATCCCCATAAATTCACATACCGATACTACATGAATGCCTACTAATGCTCTGTGTTATAGATAAGAAACTGAGATTTATATAAGTTCCTTGATTTTCTCAGAATATAAGTCTTTGGGATACCTAAGCCCAAACTAGAAAATACGCTTCCTGAACTCTAAATTCAATGCTTCCTTGAGTACTCTCTGCTAGTCCCTGGGCAGAAATTATGGTGCACTTTGGGAATGGAAGATGAACTTGGGAAAATAGAGGTCAATAAACTCAGTGATTGGCAGGATGCCATGATCTTATGTTATGACCATTGAGGAAATATGCATTTTAAGACACCTCAGTTGAAAATTCAAGAGATAGTGTTGACATGGATGTACTTGAGTGTGAAATTTTTTGGTAGGGCCTTGCAAATTACCAGCTCTGGGCAACAGTAGAGTTGAAAAACACAGGTTGAAGCCATGGTGCTTCCTACAGGATTCCTCTTTATAGAACTGGGACTTCATCTCTCTTAGAATGGCTGTTGACCAGAGAACAGAATCTCTGATATGAGTGCTTTTTTTCTCCTGACATAGACTATTCCTCCTGACATAGACTATTCCTCCCTGCACTTCTAATGAGAGTAGGTGTCCCAAGAGGAAATTCCATGGTTCAAAGGACTATGAAAACCAAATCACATGACCTCTGTTTCTAGATGGTTACAGAATTCAAAAATGACTGTCTTGGGGCCAGAGATTTAGCTCAGTGGTTCTGGCACCTGCCTTGCAAGCACAAGTCCTGAGTTCGATCCCCCATAACCACATACAATGCTGGGTGTGGTGACTCACGCCCACCAGCCATCAATACCACATACCACAGTGCCGGGTGTGGTGGCTAATGCCTGTAATCCCAGCACTCGGGAGGCAGAGGCAGGAGGATTGCTGAGTTCCAGGCTTGCCTGGGCTACATAGTGAGCTGAGGGCCAGCCTGAACTACAAAGCGAGACCCTGTCTCAAAAAAAAAAAAAAAAAAAAAAAAAAAAAAAAAAAAAAAAAAAAAAAAAAAAAAAAAGACTTCTGAGGAAGTAAGCTCTAAAGCACATATCCGGGCCTCCGTGATGACCATGATGGAGCTATGTGAGCTTCTATAAACAACATGTTCTTTGTAAAGGCAGATGCAATATAGGTGATAAAAGAAAAGTATCATTAGCATGAATAGCCCAGTGGTAGCTCTCTTTGAGTGATCCACAAAGGAATTTGAGAATTCAAATGAAAACTTGATCTTTCAAGGTCTTTCAATATGTGTGTGAAGAGAAGGGAACATATTTTACTTAGTATTTTATTCACTATAAAACACACACACACACACACACACACACACAGACACCATATTTGCACCATGCCTTTTCATCTTACAAATTTTATGAGCAGAATTACTGGAAAGAATTTTGCTGAGTTCACTGAGGAATTGTCACCCTGGACCCAATATTTTAACAAGTTTTATTTTTGTCGAAATTTTAAATGACTGAAGGAGGATTTTCTTAATTCTTTCCTCCTACCAGGGTTTGAAATTTAAATCTATTCCAAGACACAGTTTTTTGTAACTTGGTAGCGTTTTACTTTTATTTCACCTCTAAATTTCTTTGTTCTGGTTAATCTTTAATATGTTATTTACTTGAAAATTAAGTGCAGTGTAATGGAGTTACTAAGAAGTAGGTAATGTAGGGAATGAATGAAGAGCAGATTTCCTGTTAACAATTCTGTGTGATATATAGCATGAAAGGTAATCAATTTTGATTGGAGATATTGTCTCCAGGGAAGCTAGTATAAATGAGATATCTTTGCTGCCAGTAGCAATATTATTGAAGCTACAAAATTGGGGTCATAAAGGGTTGACAGTTATTCTTTGGGGGTTCCTAACTCACTTAAAGTCCTAAAACCACATATCTTTTCTGAATGAAGATGCTACATTGTTTCTATGAATTTAACAATGTATGAAACAAAGTACACAGAGGAAATCCTTACAACCTAGAGAAATGGGCATATAAAAGCTACGTGCTAACATAGTCCCAGCAAATGAAGATCTGTCATTAGCTGAGGTAAAATATTTCACACACATGATAATAATCACATGTGACAATCTATGCCACTAGCAAGGTGATTCTATATTTCTTCCCTGAATTGGAATAGTGTTCATCCATAAAGTTTATGCATCTAACCCTGCACTTCTCCATAGATTTGCTTATCAGAAACTTCTTACATTTTGTTCAAATATAGGTCTCCTTCTCTCCCTTACCCCCTCACTGACTGCTTTTGTAACACCATATATTCCTGCTTACTTTGTTTTTGGCACCATAAATATAAAACATCCTCTGAAAAAAATCAAAAGACCTAACTTTTCTAGGTATTTTTCTGGATAAGGTAATGTAATCCTTGTTACAAAGATATAAGCATACATTAAAATAGCTAAACCTTAAATTATTAAGTGAATCTAAGGAGTAAGGAACCCATTGATTTAGGGCAAAGAGTGTTATGTCTACATAAATGATTGGAGATGGCTGTTTAAAATATAAATTCTGGGCTTATTTTATTTTGAAAATGAATATCAATTAATATTTCATGCAAAGACATAGAAAATGATGGTTACTCAAGTTTCACTCTGTGCCACGAGCTATGAGTCCATTGATGATACAGAAATAAAAAAATGATTATGATAACCATGATGCCCATGTGGAGCTCAGATCTACGAATAAAAAAATATGCATGCAGAGGATTATATAAAAAGTGGGAAAAATATGCTATAAAAATGCCTGCAAGAAAGATTAATGCTGAAAGTGATTTTGAGGGAACGCTTTGAAAGGTGAGATGTCAAGTGCCTGGGAGCAGAGCCCAGCACTGCTTCCAAGAAAAGCAGGTTGGCCAGGCAGTGGCACCTGCATTTTGCATTCGCAGCACATTTTAGAGCACTACGTTGCTTTTAGCTACACACAAAAAGTAATTAAAAATCTCATAAGAACCTTATAAGAAATAATAAACATACCACGTTTGCCGTCACCCTTTGTCCACATTGTCTACAAAGCCTTTCGGGGTTATTGCAATCCTGAATTCGTTTTCCTTCAGTCTGCTGGTGCTGTGAGGATCCATCGTTTATTGCCTGATCAAGCTTTCTTATATACTCACAGGCCATCAATATTGATCTCAGGAACAGGATGTGTCCTTGGTGATCATTTGGCATTGAACTTCCTACATCTCCCTTAAAGGAAATCACGTTGTGCTTACCCCACACTAAATGAGTACTTCCGCTCAACATATGACAGACAGCATCTTAACAGTGCTGTTTTACATTAGGATCATGTTGCTATGACTCTGCTGTGCTAGAGGTCTTTGCTTCAAAAGTAGGACCTGTACATTGAGAAGACAAAAGTCCTTGAGCTAAAAGTAAAGAATGCTACCCAGATGGTATGGCCTCCTCTATCCATTATGCTGGTTGGAATGACTGATCTTGTCTCGGACTGGTACTCTGGGTCTGTTGTTATTAAGGTGAATGGCAAACTAAAATAATGCAATCTAAGTAGCAACATTCATTGTCCAAATACTTCAAGAATCAACATTTGGAAAATTCTTTCAGTTAAAAGTCTAAAACTAGCCGGGCGTGGTGGCTCACGCCTGTAATCCCAGCACTCGGGAGGCAGAGACAGGAGGACTGCTGAGTTGGAGGCTTGCCTGGTCTACATAGTGAGCTCAGAGCCAGCTTGAACTACAAAGCGAGACCCTGTCTCAAAAAAAAAAAAATTTTTTTAAAAAAATTTTAAAAAGTCTAAAACTAGGGCCGGAGATTTAGCTCAGTGCTTCTGGTGCCTGCCTTGCAAGCCCAAGGTCCTGAGTTCAATCCCAGTAACCACATACAATGCTGGGCGTGGTGACTCACGCCCACCAGCAATCAATACCACACACCACAGTGCCCTGCGTGGTGGCTCATGCCTGTAATCCCAGCATTCAGGAGGCAGAGACAGGAGTATTGCTGATTTCGAGGATTGCCTGGGCTACGTAGTAAGCTTAAGGCCAGCCTGAACTACAAAGCGAGACCCCTGTCTCCAAAAAATAAATAAATAAATAAAATCTAAAACTAGCTGAAATGCTGGTTGAAGACAAAGAAGAATACAGAAAAGTTGTAAATGAATGTAGTTTTTAAATACTAGCTAGGATGGATTGACTAGCCATAAAAATAAATAATATAGTTGCCCTGAATATTTCCTCTTTATTTTGTTATTAACATGCTTCTATATGCAAGGGATGGATAGATAAATAGATGAATCTAGTTATAAATATCAGCTATGAGACTTTTGGTGTAAAGATAAAAATTGATGTAAGAATAGACTTTGGATTAAGAAAAAATTCTCGCTCTATCCCTGACTATTATAGCTGAGCTGAGGCTTTAGTCTTTGCCTAACTTTAGAACTAAAAATGGAATGAGGTTTATTGCTTCTCTCATTTCCTAGGTTTTTGGATTCAGGTTGAAATTATCAGCTGCTTTGAACCTGCAGCTCTCTGACAGAAGGCCTTTGGGCATAGCTTTCAATATCTATTATGTGGGCTACTTCCTTGTAATATTGTTATACACATACTTCTTCTTGGCTGTTTCCTTTAGTGAATTTTGACTAATGAGCCTCCTCAAAGGATATAGACACATTCTCCATATGATCTTTCTGACATACCCAAGACATTTAAAACTGTCCCTAAATTTTCTGCCACAATATTCACTCTACCATCCTGTCTTACCAGTGGCCTAGGATTGAAATAATGAAGTTACATGATGACTACAGGAATGGGAAAATTGTGTACTTAGACAATCAAAGTGAAGGAAGAATCAATAGAACTTGATGAAAGGCTAAAAAGGATAATGAATTTCGAGAAGGTGATCTTAATGGTGAAGGTGAGGCCTGGCCCCAGGACAGCCACATTTACTGTGTTACACAGATACCTGAGATTATTTAGACACCATTAAGCAATGTGACTTTAGCTGAGTTATGTATTTACATAGCCTGTTCAACTTTTTCCCTGCTTGTGATAAAGCTGCTCATGATTTGGTCCTGAAAATATCTGATGCTTTCCTAATCCAGTGAACGATGAGAACTATATTGAAACAACTGGCAGATTTCTGTTACCGTTGCTTTTGATGCTGTTTTCATTTTTCTTCTCAGAGTCCTGGTCCATCTGTTCTGATTGGATTCAACATCTACTTTACAGCATGGAGCTCGCTGCAATCCCATTGGTAGAAATCAACAGTTATAAATGTGACACATTTGACACCTGCAAATACTTGCATAATTCACCAAAAGACATTTTAAACCATTTGGGGAATAGGAAAAAAATAATTAGTGGATAACAATCACTTAATATTTTTATTCTTATTGTCTTTTCAGAATGAAATGTCTTTTAGTATGTCCCCTACAGGACCAAAGCTAAGCCAAATTTGAATTAAAAATGAAACAACTTGTTTTGGATTCTCTAACCATATTAAAGCACTGGAAATTCTTTTGGCTACTTTCCATGGAAAGCCTTGTTAATGATCAGATTGTTAAAATGGGCAAAATACAGTTTTATACATCTCTTTGTATGTAAAAATTGCTTGAGGGAAAACAATATGGATTATTTCCATCTGAATATTTTTCTAAATAAAGCTCATCCTCTTTTTCAACTTCTTCATCAAATACAGCATTGAAATAAGAATTTGTCCTGTTTATTAAAAGAACTGTCCAAATAATAAAAAGTAACACATCAAATTTGCTTTTACTTAACCACCATTGATGGTAGTATGCACTGTTACGCTTGCACATAGTATTATGGGTTACCTGTAAAAGTGTACATAAATCAAGACATTCAGACCTACCTCATTTGCCTGATATTTTTCTTTCATTTATTTTGTTTGTGATACCCATATACATCAAGTCAAAAATATGTGGAAGACACCAGACACTTTAATTGATCTAACATTCCAGGAACTCAAAATTGTTATTTGACCTCTCCTGGTTGAACTAAAATCATATTAAGAAAATTTAAAAAAAACCAAACTACCAAGATTTTTTCCATTATATTTTAGGATGCTTACATCATAGATGATATTGATCTACTCTTTAAAAACATTAGATTTGAAGTACCCAGATGCCAAAAGACACTTTGAGAATATCTTAAGGTTTATAAGAATGCAAATGGGAGAGAGAAGGAAGTAGAAAAAACTATATATCAGATACTATTATTATTTTTTTTTTGGAGACAGGGTCTCACTTTGTATTTCAGTCTGGCCCTGCGCTCACTATGTAGTCCAGGCAAGCCTCGAACTCAGCAATGCTCCTGACTCTACCTCCGGAGTGCTGGGATTACAGGCATGAGCCACTGCACCTAGCATTGTGGTGTGTTACTGATTGGTGGTTGGTGTGAGTCACCATGCATTGTTGTATGTGGTTACCAGGGACCTTGCATTTGCTAGGCAAGTGGCAGAACCACTGAGCTAAATCTCCAGCCCTATATCAGATACTTTTACATACTTTTCCAGAAGCTTGAAATATTAACCATGCTTTATTAACATATCTTTGTACTATTGAACCTTTAAGACATTTCCTATATTCTAAGTGAGTTATATACGTTGTTCATTTGAAATGTTTAATTGTCCAAAGAAAGAAATATCATTATTATATATACTTTGTAAATATGAACAGTGAGGCACACAGGAATTATTCAATTTGTCCAAAGTCTCATCCTGGTTAAGTAGTAAGGATGATACTAGAAACTTAGGATAACAATGTATTTTGTCATTTATCAAAAGCAGTACCACTCCAGGCATGGATTGTTAGTAAACCAAAATAAGATAAGATTGACTAAATGCACTAAAAAACCCAAGAAAGCACCAGCTAGTGTTTCCATTCAGAAGCATGCTGCAAATTACCATTATAATTGGTGCAAAATGGCAGGGAGCACCAGTCCTGGAAGAGGTAAGACTGAGACAATGAATAGTAATTTGCTTATTCCCTTTGAAATTCCAAATCTAGTATGTAACACAAAATGTAATGTAACTGAAAAAACTTAAAATATAAAAATTCAATTGATTAATTTCATAATGAGTGTTAAAAAGGACAATTTCAAAAACACTCATTTTTTTGAAGTGTAAGAGTCAGATGAAGAATGAAGACATATGCCATATAAAATGTCAGTTGGTAAAGATACATACCTTAGTACAACTTATAGGAAGCACTGAAATCAGTTATACATTTAAATCTACCTTACTGTATTGTGCTTTTAAATGCCAAATACAAAACTGATGTTCAATATAATTAAAAACATGAAATCAATATCACACTATATAACTACTCACCAAATATAGCTAAAATTTTAAAAAATGCTAACCCAAACTGTGAGTTTAGCTAAAGTGGTACTGCTCTTACACATTGGAAGCACAAGAGCCCAAGTTCGACCCTCAGTACCAGAGAAATAAATAAATGCTAATCGATACCACAAATCGCAAGAACAAGGAGTAGTTTCACACACTGTGGGTTGATTTTTAAAATATCATTATGTTGGCAGTTACCTTCTTACAAAGACAAAGATAAACCTAAAACACATCTTGATGACTATACTTCTGGGTAACACGTAAAAGAAATCAGAGCATTTGCTTACCTATTAAGTTGCAAGAGCTATTATAAGTAGAAACACCCAGGTTAGTTTCAACCAGAGAGATATATATTTTCCTGAGTCTAAGATCAAGGTTTAACTAGGGTGTTCTGTTTTGGAACCTCTTTTAATTATCACGTATTTGACCATTTCCCCCTGTGTTCCTATGGACATTCTTCTCCAGGAGTTTTTACAAACCTCTCCATCATTCATAGACACTACTTGGATGGGATTACGGCTCTCAGCAACGTGATTTAATGAACTATAAAAGCTATATATCCAAATCCAGTTATGTTCCGAAGTCATGTTCTGTGGACCTTCACTTCAGTCTGTAACACCCACAGAGACTCGTATATATACGTGGGAGCCCTCAACTCAACATCGCCTTCCCTTGCTGTACTTGATCGATGCTTTATCCTATGGACACACTAGGACAGCGACGAGGAAACTTTTAGAGAATGAGTAGCTGCACCCTTCAACCACAAACCCACTGATCCACTTCCTTATTCTTACAGCAGTGGGGGGGGGGTGTTAAGCTGATAATGAATGTGTCCCTCCTTGGGACTTGAAACACCTCACACCAAACTCTCCGGCCTTTTAATCTATATTTTAAAAAATCTGTTGTCATGCTGCTGGATGGACCTTTATATCTAAGTTTTAATATTTTTCTGTCATCTTTTAAGTCTTTTTTGGAATAACTGAGATTGGGGCCATGCGGTGCTATGGGAAGCCGTGGTTTTCATCACAGCTAATTGGTGTTTTGTAGACTTTGCTTTACTGGTATGTGTAATTTTTCCTTCTACCTGGAATATTTTCTTTTGACTTCTAGGAAAAAATTATTCAATATGTGCTATATTCTAATTTTATTCTAATACAATTAGCATGAGTAAGCTTAGTCTTCTCCATGTCATCTGGTAACTGTTGAATGAATTTTTCTTGTGGATTTATTATTTTTTTAGGCTTCCCTGAGCAAGGCATCATGACTCTTCATTTTGTCCATAGAACCTCGTCTTCACATTGATCAGAAACTATTGTGTGTGGGGATGTGTGAGTTGGGCGGTTGTGGAATGGTGCTTTGTAATCACAGGATGTATGCAGTTATCTCAATGTGTTTAATGGTAGAGAGAAGCTGTGACACTAGTACGTATTTTTATGTGAATGTACCTGCTCATTACCTACCTCCACAGTCCCATAAATGTAACAGTTTGACTTCATTCTGTCCCCTTTCTGTCTCCTCTAATCCCAGTAGCAGTGTTTCGGATGACCTGAGGTTATTATGACAGTAGTCTGTCTTCCATATTTGTCAAGGAGATTGATCTATAACATATCATGAAAGAGGCTTCCCCTGACTTTCTGAATCACTCCTTACTATTCCTGGCTTCTGCTAAAGTGGGTTCTAGTGCAACACAGAATCTCTTCTAAAAGAATTTGTATAGCAACACGTTCGGAAGTGTTTCTAGGTGACATTATCTGAGAAAGGCCCATAGTTTTTTGGAAGGCAGCTAGGCTCACCAATGCTGAGCTAATAGTTTTTTGAATCACCATTTTACCACATAGATTTTCCCTCTCTTTATGCTTTTGCTTTGCTTTTCATTTTAGTACAGAGGAAACTCAGACCCCCACATTCAACGAGTTGCTCAGGAATCTCTTCAGCTTAATATTCCACTTTATAGCTCGTAAATTTACTTTTAACTCAATATTGTAATTGCCTCTTTATGTATTCTACCCTTTTATAATAGATAATATCTTTCAGGCAGGGTCAAATCAGATATTTCTTGTTTCACTGTATACAAAACTGCCTAAGATACGTGTCTTCCATTTTTACTTATTTTGTATCCCTGAGCAAATCTCCTCCCTCAGCAATTACATTTCTGCCAACTGACTCCAACAGGCAATTTCAGATCTCAGGATCTAGTATTTTGTTGGTGTTACAGACCTCAAAATTCTTGCATCCTCTCCAATGATAGCCAATTTCAAAGCTACTATCGCATTTCACATATTTGTAACAGAAACATTCAGGTACTAAAGCTTTCATTAGCACCCAAAAGTCACCATTAAAATGATAATGAAGTAGGTAACATAAATCAAAAGAAGGTTTTCAGAAAGGTCATACATGCTCCAACGTCTCTGGGGGAGAAACGCAACCTCGATTCTTCCAGTAGATGTTGAAAATGGGCTCCTTGAACTTTCAATACAACTCCTCTCCCCATTTCTGCCTTCATTCCAGCATATTATCCCAGTGTGTCTCAGGGTTCTGCATCCTAATTTCTTGCCTTTGAGGACACCACTCTGCAGGCTTTAAAATCAACTATTCTAGGGCCGGAGATTTAGCTCTGTGCTTCCGGCACTTGCCTAGTGAGCTCAAGGTCCCTGGTTCGATTACGGTAACCACATATGATATTGGGCGTGGTCACTCACACCCACCAGCCATCAGTGCCACACACCACAATGGTGGGCGTGGTAATACCAGCCCTCGAGAGGCAGAGGCAGGAGGATTGCTGAGTTTGAGTCTTGCCTGG
>PVIC010019879.1:0-30104 GCA_004025085.1 Thryonomys swinderianus | reverse complement strand
CACCGTCATCCCCAAGGTCCTGGCCATCTTCTGGTTCGACCACAAGGCCGTCAGCTTCTCTGCTTGTTTCCTTCAGATGTTCATCATGAACAGCTTCCTGACCATGGAGTCCTGCACCTTCATGGTCATGGCCTATGACCGCTATGTGGCCATCTGCCACCCTCTCCGGTACCCTTCCATCATCACTGGGCGGTTTGTGGCCAGGGCCACCATCTTTATAGTGGCTCGGAATGGCCTTCTCACAATGCCTATCCCCATACTTTCTTCTCACCTGAGATACTGCACAAGGGTCATCAGGAACTGCATCTGCACCAACATGTCGGTGTCCAGACTTTCCTGTGATGACATCACTTTCAATCAGCTCTATCAGTTTGTCATAGGCTGGACGCTGCTGGGTTCTGATCTCATCCTTATCATTCTTTCTTATTCCTTTATCCTGAAAGCTGTGCTGAGGATCAAGGTGGAAGGAGCCATAGCCAAAGCTCTAGGAACTTGTGGTTCCCACTTCATCCTCATCCTCTTCTTCAGCACGGTTCTGCTGGTTCTGGTCATCACCAACCTGGCCAGGGAAAGAATCCCCCCAGAGGTCCCCATCCTGCTCAACATCCTGCACCACCTTGTTCCCCCAGCTCTGAACCCCATTGTGTATGGTGTGAGAACCAAGGAGATCAAGCAGGGAATTCAGAAATTGATGCGTAGGTTGTAAGTAGTCAAAAGGGTAGGTCCTGGGCTTGGAAATAGAATTATTAATAGGAAACAATTTTCATGATACACAGGAATTTAAATAGTTGATGTAGGAATGAATTTGGATATTCCTCAGTGCTGATCATAAGATAGTCACATCTGAACTCTCATTTTCTGTGCTGTCCTGTCCACTTCTGCACAGAGACACCTAAAGTAGAATCTTCTCTTGACAAGCCAACCCAGCCCACAGTCTCAGTTTCTATGTCACGGACTCCCCAGTGCCTTCCTTTATCCACCACTCAGAATTCTGAGCACCTGTGGCATGATTATGTGTACATTTCTCTCTGCTATTAGACTATCAATTCCTCCAAGTTTGGTAAAGAATTGAGTTCTATTCCTTTCAATTTTATATACTTCAGAGCTGTTAATACTGTGCTTTAGATATTTTTGTTCAACATGATGAATAAAATGTCACATTTTGTTTCTTATTTCCTCTGAAAACTTCTCAGAAAAACAATTAAGTTGACCATATGTTATAATCTGCAGAGCACCCTACAAAAAGCCTTGTAGAACTCAATAGTTCAATGCTATCTTAAATATCATAGTGTTTGTCTCTGAATAAAACTTATTTAAATATTGGACAAACTATTTGGCCATTTATGAGTTATCAGACTTTTGATTCACCAATCTTACCATGAGTTATTTCTTTTTCATTTATGATGACTAATAATTGCCCTTGTATGTGATTTTTCAGATTATTGGGTATTTTAGAAGACCTAATTCATAAAAAATTTCTAAATAGGGCCCCAAACATGGTATTAGCTTTTAAAAATGAAATTTAAATCATGTCATATATTGTTACAAATTCCCAATGTTGAGTGTGATCATGATGTGCCAATAAATGTACCAATAAAGAATTCCGTTTAAAAAGTGGAGTATCACTCTGCCATAAAAAGATAAACTTTAGGGCTGGAGGGTTAGCTCAGTGGTTCTGGCGCCTGCCTTGCAGGCACAAGGTCCTGAGTTCGATCCCCGGAAACCACATACAATGCTGGGCGTGAAGACTCACGCCCACCAGCAATCAACACCGCATACCACAATGCCGGATGTGGTGGCTCACGCCTGTCATCCCAGCACTTGGGAGGCAGAGGCAGGAGGATTGCTGAGTTCGAGGCTTGCTTGGGCTACATAGTGAGCTCAGGGCCAGACTGAACTATAAGGCGAGACCCTGTCTCAAAAACAACAACAGCAACAACAACAACAAAAAGATAAACTTTAGTCATTTATACTCAAATGGATGGACCTTGAGGGCATACTCACAAGTGAAATAAATAGTTCACAAATGTGTAAATATCATATCTTTTCTCTGGTATGAGAAATTGAAGGTGTAAATGAGTTCTAAATGGTGTGATAGATATTGTGAAATAGAAAATACTAAAAGGGAAAAGGTGCGTAGATGTAAGTAAACAAGTGAAAGAAAATATTTAATGGTATAAAAGGAAGTAAAGCTTATGTACATAGGAGGTGGGGGTTTGTAGGGTGGGTAGGGGGATGGGAAAAAATGAGAAGTTATGTCATGTACTGGTACAAGTTCTCAGTGTCACTTGTGATCATGTTGTATATATGAAATGTACCAAAAAATCAATTTAAAAATAGTTTAACACTTAAAAAGATAAATGTCCTCTCTCTTTCTTCCATACTTCCTGTCTTCCTCCCTTTCTTTTTCTTTCTTTTATGGTGCTGAGGATTAAATACAGAGCATCACATTTGTTAGGCAAACACTCTACCACTAGCTACAACCTCAGTCAATTTAATGTAATTTAATTTAGTAATTTAATTTAATGTATTTGACCAGCCTCCCTGCAACAGATGATGATGATTTGAAAACTCCGGAGCCTTTACCATCTTACTTCACAAACTTTATTACTATCAAGTAAGATGTCAGTGGCACTAAGACCTTTGGCTCCCACAAAGATGAATCTATGAAGAGAGATCTGTAAAGCTCACTTAGCAAATGAGCGAAGCAAGCAATAAAATATTAGTGAAATGAATTCAGGTTCTGTTTTGCTATGACTCAGATTTTTTCCTCCAGATCTGCACTTCTTCTTTGAAAAAAGTACCAGCACTGAGGGATCAGAGTTAAAAGATCAGAGATTACAAAAGTATGAGTCTGTTTTATTGATGTTTTCATCTGAATGATGCAAGGGACACAATGTGGCATTCACGAGGTTAACTTCTTCTCTAAATGAAAAACTTCTGCAGTAGCATCATAATATCTAACTTCGCACTCCCTCTATAACTCTGGGCTAAGTTCACCTGTGAGCATCCATGATGTTTTTCATTCTGACTGTCCTGGTTGATCTCCTAGGTCCATAGTCCCCAAACAAGGGGGCAAGAGTTGATGGGATGAAATGGTGGAGGACAATAATGTCCAGCTAAAATACACTCTGGCTCTGCCATAAGGAAAGGTAAGCTTGAACCATTTGTAGGAAAAAGGATGCACCACGAGACCATAACGTTAAATGAAATAAGTTAGACACACAAATGTAAGTACTACACAGTTTCTCTTTTATGAGAAGCCCAAATATAAATAGAGTGAAATTAAAGCTAGGAAGTATAGAGATAGACTTTTCTCTATTGGGAAGGAGGTCGAGATGAAGAGGGGAAAGATGGGATAAAAAATTAAAGTGTATAATGTGTATGTATCTACTCCCCATGATAATGTAAACACCGTGCACTACGAACACATATCAATAAAAATCTTCTAGCACTTTAATCCTTTTACCCTGATTTCTAATATTTATACACTGTTCATTATTTCAATGTAAAGAAGTCATTATCCCTGTAACTCACTGGCACAGCATAACCCGCTGGCACAGCCTAACCCACTGGCAGAGCATAAATGAATGAGGGAACGCATTTCAGAAGAATGTGTCTGACTGTAGTCCTTCATTTAATGAGAATAAAACTTTTTCCTCCAATTAACTTGTTTCTCCTTTCTGTTTCCCTAAATGTTTACATTAATAGCTAGAAAATAATCTTAATTCTTATCACATTCTTTGAGCAGGATACAGCTACTATGCTTTGGTATTATCTGCTTTTCATGTGGAAATTGAAGTTGCACATATTTTTAAAGGCAAACCAGAGTTCTTCCTCCTACACTTAAAAAATTACAAGTAGATTTAGAATAAGTACTTAAAACAAGTAGACCTAGGATTTATGGGTAGCTCTGGCTTATTAGAACCAGTATATGATAAATTACTTATACAGGCTAGCCCTTTCTATCCTCTGAGGCTGTGTTCTTTTCATAACTGCATTATGGAATTGACCTAGCAATAATAGTGGTATTTGTAATATTATGTCACAATCAAAGCCACTCATATCTAAAGTTATATTTTCAAAGTTTAGTCACAGATTTTTCCTATGGAATTCATTCTCTTGAGTGATAATATTTTACACAAAAATAGAATAATAATCTTGGGAAACAAATGAACAGAGATTTCAGATAGTTTTTCGAGAGAGGGTGTTGGAATTTGAAGAGGAAGGATAGAATCTGGACTGTATTTCAAAATTAGTAACTACTATTCTTCTGGAATTTTGTTTCTGTGTGATGAATTTCAGCCTAATTCCCAAGGAACTGAATGATAAGCAGTTCTGTGTGAGGACTGCAGAGGGGCGGGGCCTTAGGACCAGCCTTTCTTCAGCAGTTTCCGGATCCCTTGCTTGATCTCCTGGGTTCTTACCCCATAAACAATGGGGTTAAGGGCTGCTGGGATGACGTGGTGGAGGACATTGAGCAAGACTGGCACATCGGGGGAGACTTTCCTCTTAGCCACATGTGTGAGGACAAAGACCAGCAGGATGGTGCTAAAGAAGAGAATGAGGATGAAATGGGAGCCACATGTACTGAGGGCTTTGACCACAGCACCTTCTGCCTTGAGTCTCAGCACAGCTCTCAGGATAAGGGTGTAAGAAACAAAGATGAGGATGAGGTCTGAGCCCAGCAGAGTCCAGCCCCCAGCAAACTGGTAAAGGCGATTGACAGTGACGTCATCACAAGACAGCCTGGAGACGGACATATTGGCACAGATGCAGTTCTCAATGACATTTTCCCCACAGTAGTGGAGCTGTGCTGAGAAGATGGGGATGGGCATAGGGAAAATGATATTCCTGGCCAAAATAAAAATGGCAGCCTTGATCACAAATTGGTCATTGATGATGGATGGATATCTCAGTGGGTGGCAGATGGCAATATAGCGGTCATAGGCCATGACCATGAAGGTGCAGGACTCCATGGCTAGGAAGCTGTTCATGATGAACATTTGCAGGAAGCAGGCAGAGAAGCTGATGGCCTTGTCACCAAACCAGAAGATGGCCAGGACCTTGGGGATGACGGTGAGGCAGAGCACAATGTCCAGCAGGGAGAGGAGGCCGAGCAGGTGGTACATGGGCTCGTGCAGAGACGCCTCCATCCGGATGGTGATCAGAAGAACAGCATTGGCCCCCATGGCCAGGAGGAAGAGGAGGCTGAGGGGCAGGGACAGCCAGAGTTGCCAGTCGGGGGACCTGGCAAAACAGTTCAAGAGGAAGCCTGAAAGCCCGGTGGAGCCGGTGTCATTTGGTGTCCTGTCATATTTTGCCATCTCTTTTCTACAGCTTTCTGTTCAGCAATCTGTAAAGTTAGAAGTTAGCTATTAAGGCTAGATTCACAAAGTTGCAACAACTGGCTTTACCACAGAACAGTTTATTCCTTGTTTCCCAGTCCAAGTGAGGATGCGAGGTACTTAAACACTTTGGTCAACTGAAACAGTGTACAGCCACGAGAGGTGATTTATCTACATGCTTCATTTATTTAGTGCTTTGGTTCAGTAAAATCGTGATAGCTTTACAGAAACAAAAAAGAGAAAACTACACAGGAGGCTCCTTTAGTGTGACAGGTGAGACTTTAAATTTGCACTGGCAAGTTTCTTCCTCCTTGTTTTCCTTTTAATAACTCTATGATTACTGTATCTATCATTTAATTATTAGAGTATGACCAAATAACTAGCTGAACCTGTCATGATGAAGGAAATAAATGTCCTAAATCCTCATGTCATCACTATTTTGACCTTTCAGTTTTATTAGTTTTGCTGTAGGGATTTTTTTTTTTTTGAGACAGGGTCTCGCTTTGTAGTTCAGGCTGGCCCTGAGCTCACTATGGTGCCCAGGCAAGCCGCCGCGAACTCAGCCATCCTCCTGTCTCTGCCTCCCGAGTGCTGGGATTACAGGCGTGAGCCACTACGTCCAGCACTGTGGTATGCGGTGTTGATTGCTGGTGGGCGTGTCTCCACGCCCAGCATTATATGTAGTTACCGGGGATCGAACTCAGGACCTTGTGCTTGTGAGGCAGGCGCCAGAACCACTGAGCTAACCCCTCCGGCCCTGCTGGACTCTTTCAAATCATACAGTTTATTTTACCTAAATCTGTCCACTGACACAGAAGTCTCCCTTAAGGTATTATTTTGTGGATTTAGAAATTATTTTACATCAGGTCTTTAAGAACTATGCTATGTCTTCTTCACCAAGATCCCAATATAATATAAAATTACACAATTCTTTTTGGAACCCTTAACACTCACTGGGAACTGTGCTGAGACATTTTAGGGCTTTAACTCATTTAAGAACAGCTCACCCAGTTAAATAGGTTTTATTGTCACTTTACAAAAGAGGGAGCCAATTTCTTGGAATTTGGGTCCTTCAGCACCCCTAGTTTTCTGTTCTAAGGCCAGTCCCTTGCTTGGAAGGCTTGATAGGATTAATTTACAGGACTTCTCCAGGGCTCATAAGTCATTCCATGAAAATGTCCTTGTTACGTCAATCTCACACAAAAGAAAACAGACTTTACCTGTGAAATAGTTAATAGTTTTAAAAATAGAATCTGTTAGAAGAGAAATAGTTTTGGCTGAGGACATTGTGTCCAGGAAGGGAGTGGTAATAATGCTTTTGACCCAGAACTGTTTGATATTTTCGAACTTATAGAAATGTACTTCTTTTGAGAGCTCCAAGTAGCACATTTGTGTCCAGTGCTGGTTTTCTGACTGACCAAGCACAGTTCCGGTCCCATCAGGGCCTCTCATCCTCGCCTTATCAGGAGGCCTGTTAGCAACCTTGGCTGACGTCAGTGTGAGGCGACCCACATTCCTGCTCAGGCTCCTCTCCTCGCCCCTCCTGTCTCTGCTTCCCCAGGCAAGTCTGACAGCCAGGCCTGTCCCACCAGCTGTGTACAAGAGGTTCTGAAATTCTCCCAGTTCTTTTCCTTTTGTTAATAATAGAACACGTACAATAGATTAGTATTGACGTTAGCAAATTCAGAATGAATTTTAAGCCTCTTTTTTGGTGATGGATGATACCACAGAGGAAGTAGAGCAGTTGACCACGTGAAGCTGGGCGCAGAAGCTGTAAGGTGGCTGTGGAGGACCGCCATAGTCAGTTTGTCATGTAAATGCATGAATCTGAAAATCTAAAACCCATTAAGTTGTATTAGCAATATGCACTAATAAAAATATGCAACCAAAAATATAGAAAACACATTTTAGTCTTTCTCTGTAAACCAGTTCATTTGTAAATTTGAGTCATAGTCAGGAACCTACTAAGCCTCTGCTTTGTCACAATTGATCCAAACCTTGTTAGCTTTATTTACAGTGACGCTATGTGCAATTTCATTTGGTTAATTCCAAACATCACTCTAAACATTGTGGTGCTCAGTCAAGTTGGTCATTTATTGTTTCTTTAACCTCTGGTCATATTCTTTGCAAAATTCTTGTATTTACTTGTAATAAACTACACACCCAAATTCTACCATCACCAAGAAACTTTTCTTCTCCATTCTATTATGAAAAGAGGGAGACTCTTCAGGGTACAGGCATATGGAATATCTAATATTTCAGTTATGAATATGTATGCACCTGGAAGAAGTTTGTTGTTTTGTTTGTTTGTTTTGTTTTGTTATGTCTCCCAAAGAGCATTGGGACAACTATTTTTAGCACTAGGCTGAAATTTCTGAAGATGCCACAAGAGGATTATTTTGTGTCTTTTTTCCCATTAATTTCCCCTTCGTTTCCCCTTCTTATTTCTCTGGTAGTGTTCTCGTGTGCTCTTGAATCATAATTTATTCAAGACACACTAAATAAACTGCTTAGCCCCAGAAATAAAACATCAAAGAACAAATTTATTCTTCTTTTGTTTGAGACAGGGTCTCTCTTTGTAGTTCAGGCTGGCCCTGAGCTCACTACGTAGCCCAGGCGAGCCTGGAACTCAGCAATCCTCCTGCCTCTGCCCCCAAGTGCTGGGATGACAGTGAGCCACCACGCCCGGCACTGTGGTATGTGGTATTGATGGCTGGCGGGCATGAGTCTCCACGCCCAGCATTCTATGTGGTTACCGGGATCAAACTCAGGACCTTGCACTTGTGAGGCAGGCTCCGGAACCGCTGAGCTAAATCTCCGGCTCCAAATTTATTCTTTGTATCCTCTCCTCTACCAGTCTTGGTTTGCAATCAGAGCTTGCCAATGGCAACAATTAGGGTGAGGGCCTGGACTTAATGTTTTCTGGTTCCAGCTAGAGCAGGTTGAGGAAAAGAGGGAAAATGAAACACCAAAATCAGATCAAAGACCCTTCCATTCAGTCCTTTTCCTTGGCTTCATTTTGTGACCACAGCACCAGAAAAAAACTTAAAATTGAATTCTATATTGGTACATTTTATATACACATCATGATCACATTCAGCATTGAAAATTTGTACCAGTATATGATACAATTTAATTCTCATTTTTCTCATTCCCCTACCCACTCTACAACCTGCCCTATCCCCAATATACATATGCTTTTTTCTTTTTTTACCATCACATTTTTTCTTTCCCCTTGTTACTTACCCCACCCCCTTTCTCTTTGAATATTTTCTATTTCACATTATCTATCATAGATTCTAGAACTCATTTACATCTTCATATTCTCTTATCAGTGAAAAGATACTGTATCTACACATCTGTGACCTATTTATTTCATTTATGAGTACGTCCTCAAGGTATATCCTTTTGATTTAAGTGGACAAACTTATCATTCTTTATAGCAAAGTAATACTCTGTTTTAGAAAAAAAAACACATATCTTTGTTATCCAGTCTCCCATTTATAGGCATTTGGGCTGTGTCAAGATTTAGGTAAACTGAGCTGCTATGAACAGGAGTACACATATGTCCCTGTGATAGGCATCTTTTAAGTCCTTCATGTATATTCCTAGCAGAGGAATAGCAGGGTCAAATGGGACCTCTAACCCTAGTTATTTGAGGAATCTTCACCCTGATCTCCACTGTGAGTCTACATTCCCACCAACAGTGGAGAAGGGCTCCTTCCTCCCCGCAGCCTCACCAGTTTTTGTTGCTGGTTAATTTCACAATAGCAGCCATTCCTTGTGGAGTGAGATGGAATCTCAATGTTGTTTTCATCTGCATTTCTCAAATGACTAGCGATCTTGAACATTTCTTCATATGTTTCTTAGCTGCTTTGACTTCATCTGTTCATTTCAGATGCCCATTTTTGAATCGGACCTTTATATTTGGGGGGCTGATTTTTTAAAGCTCTTTATATATATTCTAGACAAACCTTCTTTTTAAGAAGTGAAAAGGTTTTTAGGGATTGAGGTCTCTGTGACATTTCTGTAGGGTAGTTTCAGACCCTCGAGTAGACACAGAGACAGCTCGCTGCTCTCTGGGCATAACGTTCTGTTTGGGGCAGAAGAAGCTTTTAATTATTTGTTAGAGTGCATTCAGATCTGCTGAGCTACTAATTTTCATCCCCATGACACTCATTGGTTGTCTCTGCCTCTAAGTTATGAAGTTATACAAACAATTTAATTTTTATCTCATGATCCAAACATTTTGTACTAAAGTCCTCACCTTTCTTTATTAACATTTGAAAATCCAGCATTTCATAGCCGGGCTCCAGATGTCCTATGCTGCTCTACCCCTGTTAATCTCCTCCAGACACACTCCAGCTTCTCTGCATTTCTGGGGCCGCCAAGTACAGAGACAGAGAGGTCTCAGAGTGAGTCTCTCTCATATCATCCCGACCTGAGATACGGTGTCCACTACTGCCTTTTCAGACTGCTCCAGAGTACTGACTCAGGAAAGGGAAACCCAGGTCCATCCCTGGAGACAGACCTCCTGTCTTCTCACAGATCTCAGGACTGCCACTCCTCAGCACCCTTCCCTGGCTCACTTACTGGGGAGATGATGTGCGGGGTCTGGGCTCATGGGCGCAGGGTCTCCTTAGATCAGGAAGCATCTGTGGTGGTTATAACTCTGGTGCCTCAGGGACTCTGCCCTCTGACAACTATCTCAATCCCTCCTCTCTTGGGACTAAAAGGGCTTCCTTGGACTGACAGGCACGGAGATGGGAGAAGAAAATAATTTTGTTTCTCTCTGAAGGGAAGCTGCTCTGGTAGCACAGACCTGTACTGATGACGTGCGTCCTTCAGTCAGCCAGCCAGCCAGTCTCCTGAGTACAGAGATTTTGCATCAGGTCCATATGTGTTCATGTTCATTTGAGTTCACACTCAGTGATTTCAAAAGCACACTGAGAAGTGCTTTGGAATTTCTTGCAGCTAGTGATCAGATAAGTACCACACATGCAATTCAGTAGATCAATGCTAGTGTATCATGAATTTTAAAAACATTTTTATTGGTACATTTTATTGGTACATTATATATACATATCACAATTACACTCCACCTTGAGAATTTGTACCAGTATATGACACAACTTAATTATCATTTTCCCCCTTCCCCAACCCACCCTACCACCCCTGCCCTTATTTATATACACAAGCTTTGTTTCCTTTTTTTACCATCAAATTTTCTTTCCTCATTATTTACCCCTAAACCCCATTTCCCTTTGAATGTTTATTTTTTTCAAAATATCAATCATGCATTCCAGAACACATTTACAACTTCAGTTTCTCATACCAGAGAAAAGATACAATATTTACACATCTGTGTATCATGACTTTTTTTTTTTTGGTGGTACCAGGGATCGAACTCAGGCCCTGTGCTCCCAAGGTAGATGCGGTACCACTTGAGCTAAAGCCCCAGCTGTGTATCATGACTTTCTAGAATGTCCTTATAATGATCAAAGCAGAGGTGAAAACTGAACAAAATCTTACCAAGAGAACCTTGAACATGCCACTGCATTAGTCAGTTTTCCACTGCTGGAACCAAATACCTGATGTACATATCTTTAAGAAGGAAAGGATTTTTTATGGCCAGGTGTGGTGGCTCACGCCTGTAATCCCAGCCCTCGGGAGGCAGAGACAGGAGGATTGCTGAGTTCAAGTCTTGCCTGGGGTACATAGAGCTCACGGCCAGCCTGAACTACAAAGTGAGACCCTGTCTCAAAAAAAAAAAATTTAGACAAGATCGGAGACAGTTACATAATTTAAGAAAAATAACATTACATTTTAGAGCTGGAAAATCCCATCATACACTATATTATGCTCCTTACCTGAAAGCACTGCATGGCTTCATTTTTCAATTTCTTGTGATGTGTGACCTTCTTTGCCTTCATCATGCTTCACTGTCATAAATGGACAATCCCTCCATGCTACCTGGAATGTGATAGTGTCAGTGTCTGTATGTCTTTTAAAACTAGATAAATACTCAGGTCAGATACTTCTTTAGACTTGAGAAGATTATATTATTCTAGAAAAATCCAATATAAACTCATGTGTCAGGCTCCTAAAATCTGATAGACTGTTACATGTCCTAACTGCTCCTGCTGACCTCAGTTTTCCATGTGCTGGACTGAGAATGGCCTGAAGACAGCACGATGACCACTGTCTGTCCTCATCCACTACAGAAATTCTAGGTTATTAATCCCTTTGTTCTTTGACAAGTGTCTGTACAGCACTCACTGTCTGGCAGGTACTGTTCCAAATGTAGGGAAACAGAAACCATTGGGTCAAAGTCCTTAGATTCTAGTAATACAATATTTCCCTTTCTAGCCTCAAACAAGGCTTCGGCTGTGATTGTAATGCTTCTATGTTTTGATATGCTCTGAAGGCGGTTTTCTAAAAGGTCCTTTGGTATTCTAAATATATTACAAATTCAGAACATCCCTGGTTAATGAGATTATTGTCATCAGAAAAGAATGTCTGCTATATCTCTGCTTCTCCTGCAAGCCAGTACCATCCCTGTGACCGCTACCGATGGAACAATTTTGACTTTGTTATGGAATTAGAACTTATTTTCTGTTGAATGAGCACCTTCCTGTATGTTATGTAGGATCTTCTCCACTATAACTCGAGGCTTTCTCTTCCTTTCTCTTTCCGATACCCTCACTTCCGTTTCAGACACTCAGTTTCCAGATTATATACAATGGGCTTCTCCTTGAGACCAGATGCCATCTTTTGAGGTAGAATATTCAACAACCTCTCTACTCAAGCTGCTCAGCTCCCCATCTCTTTACTTATCTGTTCCCCATTTTAAGATGAGCTTCCACCTCTTCTGCTAGGGTGGCTGATCACATAGAACTTCTCTTCTGTGGTGATAACCGGAAACATGCATGGTGGAGAAAACCCTCATTTAGGACCACAAATGAGTGGCTATGATTATTTTCTTTTGTATTTGCATATAAAATCATTTGTTCAAATTTTTGTGCGCACAGATATTTTCCTGAACTTGCTGAAATTTGTATCTACTCATGACGGTAGGTGTTTGCTGTGTGCTTTTGTGTTGGAGTCTGGTTTGCAGCAATGATTCCAGGTAACGCCTCAACACTGCTCTTTCCTCGGTCCGTGTCCCTTGGACATGACCCTGTCTTCAGAGAGTCTAGGCCTTTGGAGCTTCATCAACTCACAAGTCATTTTCATTACGGTCATTAGAGCCTTTCAGCCAAATCCAGAGCCAACTCACCTGCCTCTCTCTGCTCAGCGTCAGAAAAACCATTTCGGAAGACTGGATACCACAGGCTGCAGCTGACATGTGACCGAATTCTTCAGAGCCAGGGCCAAGGAATTATATAAGAACCCCACTCCCTTGGGAAGAGCCTCCACACAGCGGGTTGCGTTGTCTGAGCTGGGATAAGGAACATACACTTGAGGCTAGAGCTTCTTGCTTTCTTGTCAGAAATACAAAATGGCTGGCTCTCGGCGCCGCCTCTAACGAGCACCCTCCCCGCACAGGCCCAGGGGTATACCCAGAGCACAGCGGCTCCATATCACCCCCTTAAATCTCACTGTGGTGCCCTGTGAATAGTTACTTTTGGCAGAGAGGCACTGAAGACTTCTGTGCCCAGAGCCCCGTAGGAAAAACCCGGCACCTCCTTCAAGTCAGCTCAGTGCCATAAACACATTAGTAAGATCAGCCATGACTTTGCCTCACATTTGCAAGCCTTGAGCTATATCGATTATACAAATTAAATCGTTTCTGTATTGAATTCATCTACAACTACATACTATTAATTGAGACATAAAATATATTTATATAAAAGCAACACAGATTAAGGATGTGGCTTTTGAAATGCCTGTTTGCTCTGTGATTTGGGTTAATGTGCCATTAAACACAGAAAATGACAAAAATTATATCAGCTTGTGAGATTGCTGTTATATAAGATAATGCCTAGAAAGTGCTCAACTACTATTTGTAAGAAACTGATTCATAAATAAACACTGCTTTTAACTGTAATTGGTTTTTTTCCATACTAGGGATCGAACCTAGGGCTTTGCGTATGCTAGGCAAGCGCTCTCTCAGATACATCCCTGCCCGATTTTCTCTTAGGATCAGCCAGCTGAACTTTAAATCAATTTTTTAAACAAAGTAGCTCAAAAAATATTTCTTCATCACTCATAACACAGGTTCACAGGAGTGAGAAATACGACAATACGCTTTCAGGTGGTTTTTCTCAGAATTTACACTTGATCTTAGCCAAAAGGCCAAGAAGCGATTGGTTTTTCTCAGAATTTAACAAAGTAATGTACTTGATTAGAGCAGCAATGTGCTTAACAATAGATCCAAACTGTTATTGAAATGGACATTATTTCATTTACATATAATTTATTGATATTCAATAATCAAAATAAATAGAATACATGCAATTCACTTTTTAATTTACTAGATTGCTCCCATAAGGAACTCATTCACTTGCTCAAGACATGTATTTAGTTTTACCACTAGATGTCAGTAGTGTTCATATATAAAGATTCAAACTGTATCGAGCTCCTGCTGTTAGACAATACACTAAGCAGAGGCTCAGTAAGTATAAGACGAACCAGCAAATCTTGTCGCCATTTGAGGAGTATGGATATGTAATGATCAGATCGACTACTTTTAAAAAACAAATACTAAAAGTTAGCCTCTGACCTAAAACTTCTCGCTGCAATTTTTCGAGATTATTTTAGGAATATCTTTACTTGTGTTAGGATTTAGATTAAAACATCTTCTCTTCAAGGATACTTGCTTTACTTTATGATAAGAATAGGAAGGACAAAAATGGTGACTTTCCTTGATCATTTATGATATTCCTTATGCAACTTGATACACCTTACTACACATTATTATATTGATGTTTTTGAATTATAATATTAATTACAGCATTAGGAAGCCAATGCTTTCTTCAATAATCATGATTCTTGGTAAACTTACAAAAACCCCTAACATATAAGTCATGTCTTCGTCCTATTTTGGGAACTAGAGTGTCAATAGAAAATTATTGCAAAATCTAAGAATGAAAATATAGGGTTTGTCTAGTGATGATGATTACTTTATTTTTTCATATCAATCCGCAGTTCAAATATACTACATTTGATTTCAAAATGCATCAGCCCAAATGAGTTTTATCAGCATTATTTTAGGTAACTCTGTCAAAAAATACAAAGAAGTTCAACTCTATACTAATAGGGCTCCAAGAACAAAAAGAAAGGAAGGAAGGATGGAAGAAAGAAAAAGAAACAATACTGAATATCACAGATATAATTCTGAAATAGTACAGAAGAGTGGTGGAAAAGTGAGCATAAAAATTCTGGTGTTCTCGGGAGGCAGGGGCAGGAGGATTGCTGAGTTCGCGGCAGCTTGCCTGTGCACCATAGTGAGCTCAGGGCCAGCCTGAACTACAAAGCGAGACCCTGTCTTAAAAAAAAAATTCTGGTGTTCAGCTTTATTATTAATGATGTACACCACTGTTCATAGCAGCTCAGTTCGTGATAGCTCAATCTTGGAAACAACCCAAATGTCCATCAACTGGAGAGTGGTTTAAGAAGATGTGTTTTTTTAAAAAAATAAAATAGAGTATTATTCTGCCATAAAGAATGACAAGGTTGATTCATTTATGTGCAAATGGATACACCTGGAGGAAACACTAATAAGTGAAATAAATAGATTACAGATAGGCAAATACCGGCTTTTTTCTTTGATATGAGCACCTGTAGATGCAAATGAGCTCTAGAAAGTATGACAGTTTTTGTAGAATGGGAAGTTTCCAAAGGAAATTTGGTGTGGGAAGGTAATGAGGGGAAGGAATAAATATGATTCTGAAGGAAAATAAAAGAGCGTGTATATAGGGGGTGGGGAGGTGTGGGTGGGTAGGGATATGGGTAAAAATGAGAATTAACTTGTGTCATATAGTGGTACAAATTCCCCAATGTTATGTGTGATTGTGAGATGTATATGAATTGTACCAATAAAGAATTTTTTTAAAAAGGCATTTAGAGCCAAGTGCAGCCGCTTCTGTGTGAATGCCTGATAGGTGCTGAGAGGCTAAAATGATCCCTCTGGTCACCAGTGCCAGAACTGGGCTGGGAGAACAAAGCAAAAGATGGTGCTTTGCTTCCGCTCCTGTTCTGGGGATGGAGGTGGAAAGCAGCATGGACATTTGATGGGTAAGATCCAGTGTTACAGACCTAACACACGGCTCAAGCCCAAGGGTTGGCAGTGGACCTTTGGCGAACCACAGGTCTGAATACATCTCATTTCTGATATGAGAGAGAATGACTCCCAATCAGCATGTCAGCACCTTTCCTGTGGCCTCATCTTGTAATTGCATGAAAGAAAATCATGCCATGTAGAGAGCATTTTATCTGCGCATCAAACCACTCTTGTGAAACCTGGCCCCGCCTTGGGGCCCTATGACAGCCCGATAGGCATGGTTGACAGAACTTCTTAGGGGGTTATATTTGTTTGGTCCAGGCTCAGGCTGCCCTGCCCAGAGATCCTTGCTGTTCCCAGTACCAGAAGCGCATGTAGACAGACTTGATCGAAGAACTCCAAAGCACAGAGGTCGCCTGGCCAGGGAGCCCAGGACAGAGACTCTGCTCAGCTGGTCTAAGATGGTATTGTAGTTTGATTATAGGCCACTTTAGAGCCAGCACTGCTGGGCTTTCTATTCCATAGTGTGCACACTATTTTGTTTCTATTTGATTTAAATCACTCCCATAAATACTTACTGAGAAAGTTGTCGTATGCATGCCCTAGACCCCTTGACACCACTGAGAAAGAAAGAAACCCTGTCTTTATTTAGCATGTTTATCATGTGGTACAGATGCTGGTGACCAACAGAGATAAACTAGGCCAAAACCATTCACTGTTAGTTTATTCTTGTTCTTTCTCCTGCGCACAGGCCCTGCCGTCTCTCTTTCTCATGACCAGCGCCCGCCCAGGGCTACCCTCTCTGTCTGCACTTTCTTAGACATTTCCACCGAACCTCACATCAAACATTTTCTACTTGAATCTCCTGAAACAGTTTAGAATTTTTCATCAAACGAATTTATCTGGGTGAACCTTCTCCTCTTATGTGACAATAAGACGACTTGAGTGGATTTTTATTTTTTATGTACGTAAATGACTATTTGAACTTCAGTCTCTTTATTCATTAATAACAGATGTAGATCAGGTTTCTGTGTATTTCCATCTTTAAAATTTGATGCGCCCTAAAAGTTCTCCCTAAGAAGCAGAAGCTGTAAAAAACCAAATCATAATACATACACATGTACACAGGAAATTTTACAAGGTGTTAAAACATGCAGGAATTATGCTTGGTCCGTGTCGAGTGTCAGACCAAGAACTGCCCAGATACACAAAAACTAAATAAAGCTGTATGCTATTTCTGCCGCTATTTCACGGTAATCAAATCTGGTGTACATCTGAGTACTGGGTATATTGTCCAGAACCCGACAATAGTTCCAAAGTGTAGGACAGGAGTGATACTTCTCCAGATCTCTGAGCAAGAGTTTTCTGGTCAATAATAATTCAGTCAGTTACCTTTTGACCTATTTTAAAGTAAATCACATTTCCTACTTATATCTGGAGTTTGTAAAGGGAACGAAATATTGCAAATTGGTAAGGTTAGTAAATTATTCTGAAATTATTTTGAGATTGGCTTGGACTACAGAATGAATCTGATTTCCTTTTCTAAGTTTCATGAATTCCTGTATATCTGAAAGTAAATCAGACGAGGGAAATTGGAAGACAGAATTAGACACAAGCACATACAATTTTTCATACCTAAAATGACTGCATGAAGTTGGAAAACAGTATTATATCTCCTTAATGACTAAAGTCTCCAGTCTTCAAGACCTAGTTTACTGCAGAAAGAATGAAGAAGAAAAGGGATAGAGAAAGAAAAACCTCAGAAGGAAGAGAGAAAGTGAGAATGACATAAGATTAAAATCAAGAACATTAATAGAAAAATAAAAGAATCTATAGATGAAGACAAAATTTGTGCTTAACATAAAGAATAGAAAGCCATGAAATGGCCATGTGTCAATTCTATTATTAACCCATAGATTAAGCATTATTTCTCATCTATAAAATAGTATTAAGACCCAAACTTCCTTAGAGAGAAGATACATGGAGATACAGAGAATTCTCATCCTTTGCTGCAAGTAATTCTACTCCGTTGTTACCTCTGGCACCTTGTGTGTTAGGGTTTTGTTCATGTGTGTGGAGGGAGACAGAAGAATGGACAAGAAAGAGAGTTTTGCATATTTGTCAGTACTAAAGCATTTCTGGTCAAAAGGAAAAATCTTGTCACCGTAACCTATTGTTGCAAAGGTTTTGAAAAGGAGCCATGATTGTTATAACTTGGACTATAAGTGGATATGTTTATTCAAATATTATATAGAATTATTCATTTTGTATAAGTACCTTTACAACCCGATCTCTGATCTGCTTGGTCCTAATTCCGTAAATAATGGGGTTAAGTGCAGGTGGGACAACCACGTATAGATTAGCCAAAAGAATATGAATATAATGTGGAATATTTTTGCCAAAGCGATGTGTCATAAAAGAAAAAAATGCTGGTGTGTAAAAGCACAGCATGACACAGACATGAGAACCACATGTATTGAGAGCTTTCAGCCGGGCGTCTTGAGAGGGAAGGCGGAAAACGGCCCGGAGGATAAGCACGTAGGACAGAGTGATCAGGATCAAATCCACCATGATACTAGAGATCACCACAAGCCCATAGATAATGTTCGCCTTGATGGGTGCACAGGCCAGTCGGGCAAGACCCATGTGCTCGCAGTAGGTGTGAGGCATGAAGTGATGCCCACAGAAGGGTAGTCGTAGAATGAGAAACACAAATGGCGTCACAAGAATTAGATTTCTTCCAACAACAACAGAGACCAAGATGCTGATGGTTTTATTCGTGAGGATCATTGTATACTGGAGAGGGTTGCAGATGGCAACGAAGCGGTCATAAGCCATGACCACCAGTAAAACCGTCTCCATGCCTGTAAACATGTGGATAAAGAACATCTGAGCAAGGCAACCCCCAAAGCTGATCTCTTGAAGATTGAACCAGAAGATGCCCAGCATTTTGGGGACTGTGGATGTGGAGAGCCCCAGATCAATCATAGACAACATGGCCAGGAAGTAGAACATGGGCTGGCGGAGGCTGTGTTCAGTCTTGATCACAAAGAGGATGGTGATGTTCCCCAAAAGGGACACCAGGTACACAGTACAGAATGGAATCGCAATCCAGACGCGGGCAGCCTCCAGTCCTGGTATTCCTAGCAGGATAAAGAAGGGTGGGTGGAACTGGGTACTGTTGATAGAAGGCATTATTCTGACACACGTCAATGAATGTTAAGTAAGAAGGACCACACTTTCGTTATGATATGCTCCTTTCAGGGCCCTGGAGGGATGGAGAGACATCAGTCAGGGTGCATGGAGTGACGCTGCAAGTACTTTATAAACATAAAGGATTCTCTTATGTCAAGGGTAATTGCGTAAATCAACACAAGTTCATCTTCTGAATCCATCATAGGCCATACTGTTCATTTTTTTAAATTCATGCTTTCATTTTTTTTAATTCATGAGATTTTCAGAACTAGTAATATTTCATGAGGTAGCATATACTTACATTTTATGACACCCTTTACCATCCATTAATTTGAGAAAATTGTCATTATTATTATTACTGTTATTATAGTTTAGAGCCATAAAGACACAAAGACCCTCAAGTTTGGCCAGAATGATTGCCTCACTTCTGGTACACCTGTGTGTCAAAAATTGTGGTAGGAAGCTGGGTGTGGTGACTCATGCTTGTAATCCCAGCACTCAAGAGGCAGAGGCAGGAGGATTGCTGAGTTCCAGGCTTGCCTGGGCTACATAGTGAGCTCAGGGCCAGCCTGAACTACGAAGCGAGACCTTGTCTCAAAAACAAACAAAGAAGCAAAGCCCAAAAAGCCAACAAAAAATAGTGACAGGAAGTATATGGTCAATAAATACATATTATTTCTTGGGGAAAATAATGTTTACCCTGTTCTGGATGTACAGGCTGACAAATATCTCAGCCCCACAGTCCACTGTGAAAGGAGAATAGATAATAGAAATCTTTGCTTTTTGGTGTGCACCAATGCTTGGATCATTGCATCTGAGATTTTTTTTTTACTCTGCTGTGTCTTTGAACCACCGACTCTAGCAGAAATATTAAGATTTGTTTGGAGTTTGAAACTGTTCAGAATTTATTTCCTTATCAATTTCTTTTTCTGCAAAATTGGGAAAAATAAATCTAAGGAAAGTGATTTATTTTCTCAAAGAATAAGACTAATGTATATGAAAGAACTAGCTTGTCAAATATTTTGGCTTCCAAATATTTGTGTGTGTGTGTGTGTGTGTGTGTGTGTGTGTGTGTGTTGAGACAAGGTCTCGCTTTGTAGTCCAGGCTGGCCCTGAGCCCACTACATAGCCCAGGCAAGCACTGAACTCAGCAGTCCTCCTGCCTCTGCCTCCCGAGTTGTGTTTTTTTAGCCCAATATGCTAAGAAAAACAAAATCAGCAAGTCTCTGATATAGCTCAGATTTCTCTTTTAGAAGATAATCATTTATAATTAGGACATCATTGGCTGCAAGATCAGACACAGCAGATGTGGAGGAAGATGACCACTGAAGAGGATAAAGTGAAGGAGTGGTTCTAGGCCAGCCCGTTGTATTTTTCTTTGGATTTCTGTCAATACCAGCATAATACTACACTGTGAAGTTTGAAGGAAGTACCGTCTCTCCTCACTGTCACAGGCTGTCCTGGGATCCAGATTCCAAGGCCGTCAATCAGAGTGTGAAACCATCTCTACTCAGTCACCTCACTACTAGAGAAGCAGGCTGGGGCTATAGCTCCTGGCAGGGGTATTGGATTTACAATAGCGAAGGGTTGGAAACATTTCCATAAAGTAGCAGGAAGAATGGAATTAAGCTAGTTTGGGGAAGCTCTAAATTAATAGGATTATGAGAGAGGAAAAGGAAGAAAATAGCACAGCCCTAATATTTAATATTGATGCCACGGTATTCAGATGTTGACATCAGCCACACTTCTATCTATAGCTCAAAAATGAAACAGACTGAAGAGAGTTCTGTAGTTTTTTTTTTTTTCTTTGCTTTTTGAGACAGGATCTCGCTTTGTAGTTCAGGCTGGCCCTGAGCTCACTATGGTGCCCAGGCAAGCCGCCGCAAACTCAGCAATCCTCCTGTCTCTGCCTCCCGAGTGCTGGGATGACAGGCGTGAGCCACCACGCCCGGCACTGTGGTATGTGGTATTGATGGTTGGTGGGCGTGAGTCTCCACTCCCAGCATTATATGTGGTTTCTGGGGATTGAACTCAGGACCTTGGGCTTGTGAGGCAAGTGCCGGAACCACTGAGCTAACCCTCCGGCCCGAGAGTTCTGTTTTTTAAAAAAAAATTTTTATTTTTACTAGTACATTGTAATACACACCATATCATGATCACACTCGATATTGGGAATTTGTACCAGTATATGACACAATTTAATTCTCAGTTGTTCCTGTTCCCCTACCCACCCCACAACTTCCACCCCCTAAATACATAAATTATTTTTCCCCGTTTTATAGAGTTTTCTTAGATGCATTACAACAAGTGTAGTTGTTGGCCTTATTACCTACCAACAAGTCAGTTTGCTACCTTAAGCACTTTTCTTTCTTACTGATGACTGGTGTGATCATGACAGTACCACTGTACTTTTAGAGTCCTGCCTAGAGCATTGTACTTGTGTGTCTCTGTGTGTGATGATGTGTATATATGTAAGTGTGTGTGTGCACATGTGTGTGTGTGTGTGAGAGAGAGCGAGAGAGAGAGAGAGATTACTGATTTGTGTATCACAGTCCTCACCTGCAGTTGTCTGTACAATCCCATCGGCGGTGTGTTTTTGTGAAGGGAGCGGTGCTTGAAATAACTCTTCAGCGAGAGGAGACTCCAACCTTCTTCCATCCTCTACTCTCCCCTCTCTTCTCTGGATCATCTCACCTACCCTGCTTCCCGCTCAAGGCTTCTTAACTCTCTAACCTTTGCTTACTTGGAGCAGAATCACAGCATGAGCTAGTTTTTTTTTTTAATGGTGTCTGGGAGCCCCTTGAAGCCCCTGGGCCCTGAGCCTGCCTGGTCACATGGAGAACCACTTTATGGTGAGTCTAGGCAAGTCCCAGAATCCCCGAGCTTAGTCTTCAGAATCCTTTCGGTATAAACCAAGTCCCAGGGGTCATTAAGTCTCTTAACTCTTTGTTCTTCCACGTTGCATCTACAGAGAAACACTGCACCACATGTGACCGCTCTGCTCAGGAATGGAGATACAGTGTGAGACCTGAGGAAGGCCAATGTCCTGAAGGGAGGGGGCTGAGGGATTAGATTGGGTCAGCCTCTCTCAGGAATTGGTTTATGTCATTATGTCTTCAAAATGTAGTTCAGGAAATTTACTTTATCAACTCTTTTATGTTGTTTAACTGAGAGGTATGAATTTTGATTCAGCTCGACTATAGTTTCAGCTAGGAGCTCAAATTATGAAGAAATAGAAGACTCTTGAATACGACACATTACACTGTGGCGGTAACTTCATTTCTTGGCAAAATGCATGCCTATAGATGACGGCATTAGCTTTCTTCCACCCAACAAATTCCCTTCCTAGTCTATAATGGTGAGCAGATAATGTCTCAGGAGGGGCATGTGTTTAGCTCTTTTGTTTTACATTGGGAAAAAAAATGCACATTTCCCTTGTCAACCTTGTCCTTTCCACCCAGAGCACAAGTACAAGTGACTTTTCCTGAGAATCTTCGTTCCTCAGGGAGGATGGAGTAGGCCTGGTAATGCTTCTCAAACGTGTTAGAGGCAACATATAGGAAGAACCTGAATACAGTAGATAATCAGCTGATATTTTTTGTCTTCTAATTTGTGATTTTCCTCACAGGAAAAGTAATGCTAAATGCAGTCCAAAAGAGACTCAGGCTTGATCTGCTAGGTTCTCATGTTAATCATTTCTCTTTTGATCAATGACAAGATTGTGTCCTGGTTTCCTGTCTCTCTCCCATGTCGTCCATTTTATTGACTGCATCCACACTTATCTTCCCAAATCAGACCCATTTGTAGTAAAAGATGATGCACTTCTCCAGGGCTCCACTGCTGTTTAGTATCAATTGTACATTCATGTTTTTGTGCTTTTGTTTCTGTACTACAACATTCTATCAAGTGTCCAGCAATTTTACATACTGAAGTTACAGAATGTTCTAGAGAATATTATAATATAAATCCTAAAATGTTCTTTATGATTACCTGTTCTATTACTTTTGAAATTTAAATATACAGTACAGTTTGAAAAGAAAACGAAATAAATTCACAGGAATATTTGTTGCTTTGAACACATAACTTGAATGTAGAGAATTTTTAAACTATTGATTATTCTGAACTATATACCTGCTATACCTTCATCTATTTATGTGCATAAAAATTATTCCCAGTAACTATTCTACTCCATTTTGAAGCGCTAGGCATTATTAACTGGCATTAGCTAAAAGCATGTGATGTCTTCTAATGTTACTTTTTTTTTTTTTGAGACAGGGTCTCGCTTTGTAGCTCAGGCTGGCTCTGAGCTCACTATGGAGCCCAGGCAAGCCTCGAACTCAGCAATCCTCCTGTCTCTGCCTCCCGAGTGCTGGGATTACAGGCGTGAATCACCACACCCGGCACTGTGATATGTGGTATTGATGGCTGGTGGGCGTGAGTCTCCATGCCCAGCATTGTATGTGGTCACCGGGGATCGAACTCAGGACCTTGCGCTTGCGAGGCAGGTGCCGGAACCTCTGAGCTAACCCTCCGGCCCCTTCTAATGTTACTTTTAAAGCATACTGAAAAACATAAGTTTTTGACCTAGATATCTATACCTTAAGACATTTTCACTGAGTACAGACAAGCAGTTTATACTATTCTATTAGAAATATTATTTTATTGTCTTTTTGATTTCACAGTTTCTTTTAAAATGGTTGCATTGAGTTTATTTTTATTCCGTTTAAAATATTGCCCTCTTGCCGAGCGTAGTGGCTCACACCCACCAGCAATCAGTACCACACACCACACCACAGTGCTGGGCGTGGTGGCTCACGCTTGTAATCCCGGCACTCGGTAGGCAGAGACAGGAGGATTGCTGAGTTTGAGGCTTGCCTGGGCTACAGAGTGAGCTCAGGGCCAGCCTGAACTACAAAGCGAGACCCTGTCTCAAAACAACAACAACAACAACAACAGCAAAAAGGTATTGCCCTCTCTCTAACTGCTTTAAAGGTACTCTCCTTATTTGTTTTCCAGTGGTATGACATTCTTTGATGGATTTTTTTAATAAATTGTATTTGGAAGTTAATTTTAATTTTTGGCTTGATTTCTTTCATCAGTTTGATAATCTTCATTCTGTAAATATTGCTTCATATATTTAATTTCTTTGTGTTATCCAATTATATTTGTAAATAAATTCAATACTTTCTATATTTCCTATTTTAAAAAGTGTTTGCTATCAATTTATGGATATTTCATTATGGATATTTTCTTCTGATTAATCTCTGCTTCTTTTCATGTGGGTATAAATTGCTGCTACTTCACCTTTTGAATGTATATTTTAAATTAATGCAACTTTAAAAAATAAATTTGCAACATTACTATAGCTTTCTACCTTCTGACTAAATTCTTCATCTTGCCACCCAATTTATTATCTATAAGATTATAATTATTTTGCCTGTTTGCTTTTTGAATGTTTTAATCTGGTCTTTTAAATTGGTTTGTTTTGGTAACTGCTACTCTTTCCATGTACATCTGTACATATGTTTATATGTTTATGTATATACTAGAATTCTTGATGTTATGAGGGAAAATTTGTCAGAATACTTTCAAGATATTAATAATGTTGCCTATCAGAAAGAGTTTTATGTGGCTCTGGTAGGCCATTATAATAAGAGTACACTGCCTCATCCCAATAGAAAATTGAGCTAAAAAAAAAGAAAATTGAGCTAATTCCAAGCTAATTTACTCACTACTCTGTGACATTTAATTTAGTCTGTTTTAGTTTCATTCCTTGGGTTCTCCCTATATATTTTTTCCCTTTTATTCCTTTGCAAACTTTCATTGGTTAAATGGCAAAGATTAATCCTACTCGATCCATGATATGCTAAAACTCCACTATACCAGTTGCTGAGACAGCTCTTCTGAAATAGAAAATGCTGTCAGTGTTTTACTAAGAGAAGCAGGATTAGCAATAGTTTTCATCTTTCTTGAGCTCTGGACATTTTTCATCTTTGATAATTCGTTACCTGCAGTGTCCTAAAATATGTTTTAAACCTTCTGTCCAAATTATTTGAATGTTTTTCTTGGCAAAAACATTGATACAAAATAAGCTAGATTATCATTACTGGATACTCCATTCTAAAAGTCATACTAACACAACCAAGTTATCAACATTTGTCTAGTATTGTAAAATAGGAAGAAAATGTTCAAAAAGAAAAAGGTCTAGGGGGTAATAAAGAATGAAAAGAAAAACTTTGATGGTTAAGAAAAGGAAACAGGGCCAGAGATTTAGCTCAGAGGTTCTGGCGCCTGCTTCGCAAGCGCAAGGTCCTGAGTTCGATCCCCGGTAACCACAGACAATGCTGGGTGTGGTGGCTCACGCCTGTAATCCCAGCACTAGGGAGGCAGAGACAGGAGGATTGCTGAGTTCAAAGCTTGCCTGGGCTACTTAGTGAGCTCAGAGCCAACCTGAACAGCAAAGCGAGACCCTGTCTCAAAAAAAAGAAAAGAAAAGAAAAGAAAAGGAAACAAAGATTATCTATATAGGGGAGGAGAGTTATAGGGAGGGCAGGGCAATGGGAAAAATGAGAATAAAGATGTGTTATGTATTGATGCAAAATCTCAATGTAGAGTGTGATCATAATGTGTATATAAAATTTACCAATAAGTCAATTTTACAAAAAGAAGAAAAACAATTGTTTAGACTTAATTATGGCTTTTTCTGCTTTCCTTTGTGCCTAAATAATCTTTTTCATACCTTCTGATACTCTTAACTGTCCCTTGACAATTTTCCTACCTTGGGAAGAAAATTACCATATTTCTGAAAATTCCTTCAAGTTTTTTCTCTTTGTGATAAACTGTGACATACTTCTTCATGGGAGACAACAGTGTTTTCAGTGCATCTGTCTCATTTGCATAGTGTCACCTTAAATACAAAAATTATGTTTTTTCTTATAGAAGAGTAGAAGTAGTAACAGTGTAAAAGATGAACATGGTTACCTGCCTATGATGATTGTTACTTGATCTCTGATCAATACATTAATTTGGAGTTTTGAAATAGAAAATTTTTGGTGTCTTGAAAGAGCTGGCTTTACTTACTCTAGAAACACTATATTTCATTCTTTTTGGGCTGTTGCCTATTTTTTTTATTTTATTTTTTTTTGCTTTTTGATACAGGATCTCACTTTGTAGTTCAGGCTGGCCCTGAGCTCACTATAGTGCCCAGGCAAGCTGCTCCGAAACTCAGCAATCCTCCTGTCTCTGCCTCCCGAGTGCTGGGATTACAGGCGTGAGCCACCATGCCTGGCACTGTGGTATACGGTGTTGATTGTTGGTGGGCGTGTCTCCACACCCAGCATTATATGTGGTTACCGGGGATCGAACTCAGGACTTTGCGCTTGCGAGGCAGGTGCCGGAACCACTGAGCTAACCCTCCGGCCCTGCCTATTTCTTAATAATGATGTATGTATGTCTATTATTTCTACCTTATTTTTCCTTCAATATATATTTGAAATGATTAGAAATAAATATTTGTATTAGAAAATACCTTGAAAGAGAAACTTAAGCAGATTTTTGTCACAAATGTCATTATACATGTATATAGTCAATTTTGATAAAAATTATTTTTATTAATTTTAGATCTTATGCTTTCATAAATTGAATGAATTACTTTTTATTCAGTACTTTTTTGTTTTTTTGAGACAGGGTCTCGCTTTGTAGTTCAGGCTGGCCCTCAGCTCACTGTGTAGCCCAGGCAAGCCTCGAACTCAGCAAGCAATCCTCCTGTCTCTGCCTCCCGAGTGCTGGGATTACAGTCGTGAGCCACCACGCCCGGTTTATTCAGTATTTTTAGCTAAGAGACTCTTCACCAGCTCTTGGATCTGCTTGGTCCTAATTCCATAAATGACTGGGTTAAGAGCAGGTGGGATGACTACATAGAGAGTAGCTAAGAGAATATGGATATACCGAGGGATGTTATGACCGAAATGATGAGTGAGGAGAGAGAAAAGGGCTGTACCAAAGAAGGCTAAGATGACACAAATATGGGAGCTACATGTATTAAGAGCCTTCAGGTGGGCATCTTGGGAAGGGAAGTAAAAGACAGGGCATAGAATCCTAGCATAGGAGATAATGATGAGCAACACATCAAGAAACAAGATGGAAATATTTCCCAGACCATAGTAGACATTGGCACAGATGCTGGCACATGCCAGCCGTGTCACTCCCATATGCTCACAATAGGTGTGTCCGCAGTAAGGAGCCTTAAGAGCAGGAAAATGATGGGAGCAATCATGCATAAGCTTCTCAGCACCACGACCGCAACAATCACTCCCACGGTTCTGTTGGTGAGAATCGCAGCGTACCTGAGAGGGTTGTAGATAGCAACATAACAATCAAAGCCCATTGCAAGAAGTACAATGCTCTCCATGACTGTAAAAAGATGGATAAAAAAGACTTGAGCAATGCAACATCCAAAGCAGAGCTCCTGCAGCCTGAACCAGAAGATGCCCAGCATCTTGGGGATAGTAGAGGTAGACAGACTCAGATCCATTGCTGACAACATGGCCAGAAAGTAGAACATGGGTTGGTGGAGGTTATGATCAGTCCAAATCACCAAGAAAATAATAAGGTTTCCAGTGAGAGCAATCAGATACACAACACAGAAGAGAAAGCCAAGCCAGGCTTGGCTTCCAACCCTGGGATCCCCAGCAGCAGGAATGAAGTCGGGTGTAGCTCAGTGGCATCGGGAGAAGACATTCTTCTGAGACTGATGGTGGGCATGGTATTAGAAGTTGCTCTCAATTGCCCCTGAGCAACTCATGGAGATTCAGTTGAGCTCTCCAACGTTTTTTAAAAATCCTGAAACAAAGGATTAATATTAAGTTTTTTTTAAAAAAAGACTGATTCTGTTCCCTCCATAGATCTAACACGCAACTAGACCACAAATGTGAAAAGCTAAGCTGCCAAATAGAAGCTGACACATGTTTATGGGTGAACAGCAGGTGAATGCACTTGCTTCCCTCTACCTTAGACATGAAGAAATGAAGTGATAATAATAACCCCCACCACGGTAATAGTAGCTGTCCTTAATTTGGTACTGATTATTTTTCAGACATTGTGCTTACAATTATTTATGTATATTATCTCATGTAGCTCTCTGTATGTGTCCTTCACATAAATTCTGCTCATATCTGGTTTTATGGAAGAGAAATATTGTGATAATTTAATTAACTTCCCATTGTTTAAAATTGTTTTGCTAATGGAAGTAAAATTGTTTTGCTAATGGAGTGGCCACTTTGCCACTCCATTCTGAAGGAAACTGAGCTAGAAAGTCTAGAAAACTTACTAGTTCTTTAACTTTCAGTACCTCTAAATTTAAAACATAATTATTTGTGTAAGAGATGAGTATTATCTGTGCAACTAGACCTGAGCTACTTTGGGAGAGGAAATACATTTGAATACGCAATCTGAAGTATGTACTTCATGATAACCAGATGTACTTAACAGTTTCCTTGACAACAAACAAGTAAATGATACCTGCTGGAAATAAAGTGGCATGGTCACTGGAGAATATAACAGCTCTGGGCCACAAGATGGAGAATTACAGCTTGACTCCAATATCATTCTTGTGGGAGTAGTGATAACAAAGCATTAGAAAGTGAGAGGGTAAAAATGAGAAATTCTGGCAACTTGGGGACTTGAGGAAGAAACTCCAAAAGCCCAATGGATTCCTTTGAACATGTGCTTCTTATGCCTGCAAGCTTGTGAGGATTTGTGTGTTCTTTGTTTTTTTGTGTTCTCATTTTTACATTCCCAGAGGAGCCACTGTTCCTGCTCAGAAAGAGAATTCTCAGGCCTGGTATAAACTTTTCTCTTTGAACCTCATTTTGGAGCCAAGACACACCTGGAGTAGTTACTAATCAAGATCCCACAATCTTTTAGTATTGCCAATATTGGAGGTTGGTGAGTTGGATACATGTTTGATGGTGTAGATCAAGATTTGTATCAAGATTTGTTGTATCTATTGATTTAATCATTGCATTAACATTGTGTGTAATACAAATATTAATTTGAGGGAGATCAACTAAAGTGTTTTCATGCTTATTTATGATAGAATTTCAGGTGATCTTGCCCATTTAAAAATATACATACTTTTAATAATAGGTACAATTAAAATCCAAAACAGAAAGGAGCCAAACACCTAGTTTTTTGTGGCTCATTGACTTTCTCTGTGTGTGTTTCTTTTTCTTCTCCCTCTTTTTCTGTTCTCTTTTCCTCCTTTTATTTTCCCTCTTCCACTTCCTTACTCTGTTTTACTCTAATTTTTATGGAATGTTATTATGTTACTGTGGTTTCAGAATATTTCTGTGTCTAATATCCAAAAACAATAATTCCTAATTTTTCCAATTGAACACATTTTCTATCCTTAATTCATTTTCACTGTGGTGGACAAGAGCAATAATTTAGCATTTCCCTATTTCAAAAGGTTCTATATAGCAGCATCTGAAAAACATATACTAAAGCTTTTCCATCCTGATATGTATACGTGTAGTTTCATGTTCATAAATACATTCATTCTTGGCTTAAAATTGTCCACATGATATTTTTATTTTGTCAGTAAACATATAGCCTGTAGAAAAAATGACTGAAAATTGAAATTTTATGATATCCTATTTCCTTTACCATAAAGACGATGATTGGCTGAACTCACCCTCTGACTCAGTATTAAGACCCTCCTCTTTCCCAGGTCATGAATATATATATATATATATGTATTTCTATATATTTATATATTTTTCTACAGGCTATATGTTTATTGCCAAAATAGGCTTATAATATGGAAGACCAAAATCCAAGAATAAATGTTATATGAATATAAAACTATACATACACATATCAGGATGGAAATGTGTTTATTTAGTAAGTATTATTTGCTGTACTGAGAATGAAGCCCAAGCTCATGCACATGATAGGTAAATAGTTTATTATGGGCCAGGACCTTCAGCCCTTGAAAATGAATTTAGTTCGCTGTCCTTATATTGATTTATCTTGTATGGGTTAGGACAGTGGATGCTACTTGTACTGGCCCGTTCCTGGTAAGTGGCTCATACAATGAAAAGACATTTGGCTGGTATAACCTGGACATTTCATGAGCTGCACATTTTCCCCAGACTCAGACAAGCAATTACTCTGAAATAAGCTGTTAGGTGTTGTGGGGAGGAGCAATTCTGGTGTCAGAGAGAAGTCTCCCTTCATGCAGAAATGCAGAATATTTTTGGAACCTATTTCTTTTTTTTCTTTTTTTTTTGAGACAGGGTCTCGCTTTGTAGTTCAGGCTGGCCCTGAGCTCACTA
>PVIC010019878.1:0-30178 GCA_004025085.1 Thryonomys swinderianus | reverse complement strand
TAGCCCAGGCAAGCCTCGAACTCAGCAATCCTCCTGCCTCTGTCTCCCGAGTGCTGGGATTACAGGCGTGAGCCACCACGCCCGGCAAAAATGAAACTTTTTAACTGGGGTAACTAAGTACCTTTTAAGTACAGCTCGGGGCTTCTCAAACTATCTTTGGAGGAGAACTACATTATTTCTCCCTTACATTGGTATAAAAATTTCTAAGTATTTACTCTTAGTATCTGTACTTGTCCCAAACCAGCCTGGCTTTTGGTCCCTGACCTATACTCTCATTAGTAGATCTATTTTTGTCTTGATCTTGAAACTTTTATATTTTATAATACTCAGAAGCATATGCAGCACAGCATTTGAGTAATGTGAGGTAAAGCAAAAAGACACAAAATAATTGGATTAAAGTTGAAATCCCAGCGAATATTGATCTAATCCACTGATATAATATGGAAAGCTCCACCGGGAATTGAGGCAACTTCCCAGCCAAACTGCATGTGTAACATCAATATGTGGCTTCTTTGAGATGAGGCCAGTTGGGAAGCACAGAGTTAAAGAACTCACTTCAGGGTCTCCAGGGACATCTGCAAATTATAATTGCGCTCCTGTTCAGGCAGCTTGGAGAATTCCACCAGACACGGGTGTTGTCTCTTATTGTCATCTCTGACCTGAAACAAGACGGAAGCGTGAAGTCAGCATGTAATAGTCCCCAGTATCCCACAAGACGATGGTGATTTAACTGTGTGAGGAGGCAGAAACCAAGAAGTACCGCTAGGGTTGCTGCCTCGGGGAAGCTGCTTTGGGACTCTCCTGGGCCCCGCTGACACCAAAGGTCAGCAGGACAGGCTGGCATGATCCGGAAGTCCACTTTTTTTCCTCTGGCATAGCTCCTACCTCAGCGCCTGTGGCCTCTCCCATGCTCCCTCCTACCCCTAGGCCCATGCCCTTCTTCACCCAGCTCTTGCGCATCTGCTTACATCTCACTTTCCTGCTAAGATTTACCTAGCCCACCTTCCGGTAGAGCCATCTGCCCATCCAGTCCACTTCTTTCTAATTTGTGCATAATACTTACACCTGTAAACATACTAGATCTCTGTGTAGCCAGTTCACATAGAAGAAAAGAACAAAGGACCAGGGGTTGAGGTCTCTTTTGTGTTGTATTACAAATAGCTAGGATATACCAAACCCATGGCAGACTCCCAACACATTTTTATCAACTGAAACAAATTGTGTGCAACAAGGGTATGGTGATGAGTTCATTTTAATTTGTGGTAATTTTCTGTTTAGACCCAAAATGATCAGAGACATCCATAAGCAACACAGTATCATAAACTTTGAAGTAATTCTGATTATACACTTTATCCTAAGCAAGTTATCTTCTGCTCTCACGAATCACTCCATTACCTTAACACAACTTGTTATTATAATAAATAAAACTTTCCATCCTAATTTTTTGAAACCCTACAGTCATTTCTTAATATCTCCGGAGAATGTTTCCAAGACTCTTTGTAGGTACCAATCCACATATACTCAAGCTCGTTTTTATAACAGTATGTAGTATTTATAACCTATATATAACCTAATAACAGCCTCCTTTATACTTGAAAGCATCTCTAGATGACTTATAATACTTATAGGAGGTAGATGCTATGGAAGTAGCTGTGATATTGTATCATGTAGAAATAATGACATAAATTATTCATGTATATTACAGGCAAATTTTTTCTTAACATGTTTTGATCTAAAATTGATCAAATCTATGGATGTGATACCCAAGGATAACAAAGAGCTGACTGTATTATCAAACTGAACTAAACTATGAACACACTGAACTAAGTGAAAGATTTTAGGAATGAATCAAGGAAGATGTTCTCTGTCTTTGCAATAGTACTTAGATTTTTTATCTTTTGAGAGCCCTGAATTATACAGGCATTCCTGCCACAATGGCCCTTGGGTGACATCTGCGTGCTATCAGACTTCCAGTTGCACAATGAGAATAATTACCAGGTCCCCCAAGTGCAGGAAAGTAGGCAAAGATGAGTGAAAATCTTTTTAGGCCTTCTCGAATCACCACATTAGGGATGGTCTCTTTATTCCTTTCCCTCTTGTGCTCATTACAAATGAACTTATAAATGAGTTACAAAATTTACATCATAAACCTCTAATATTAAATTCTAAACCTAAAAGATAAGCTACATGACCAAATTGCTCCACATTCTTTCGCCCCTCCAAAATGACGCTGAACTCTGCCCAAAGCCCTCAGAGGCAGGTTCTTGCCCGAGTGGCCAGATTCCCGCCTTCATGCCCTCCCGCAAGGCACCTGCTCCCTCCCCTACGTAGTGCTCCTCACTCCAAGTCATCACTTGTGCCCTGTTCCTTCCACTTTCCTGCTCTCACGTCCACTTCCCCTGTCGACACCACTGACATGCTCTTTTTGAAAATCAACTTGGACTTGTCCTTTATGCCTCAGATCTAATTTACCTTCTTCTGCAAGCTTTTCCTGATTTCCCAAAAAAAGATCTAATATTTCCTTTCACTCTGATTATCTGCACATCTATCACTCAATAAACAGTAAGCTCCTGAAAGGCAAACACAACCAGAAAGTCAGTATCTTTGGGTTCTGAGTAACAAGCACAATGAAGCAAACGGTAGACTTGTATTAAGCAAACACAAAAGATAAGGTAGGACTTACTCACTGCTCTTCTATGAACAGGTGCCCCTACACCTAGCTGTATGAATTTCTTTTAAATCTCTCTTGTCTAAGTCATCTTTCCATCACTTTGAAACTTTTGGTGAATTTTGCCTAATTCCTCTGACAACTATGAATACATTTATAATTTTTCTTCCTGATGATCTTGATTGGTGGTTGGTTCTGTCTTTTATTCAGCATTTATCCATTTCCTCAGTTTTCAAGAATGTGTAGGAATGTGTGGCATAAAACTAGATTCAGTACATGTCTGCTAAGTTAACAAGTATCTACTCACTACTTAGTTAATGCAAGAGTCTCATTTCCTGGCTGCAGCTTGACAAGTTTTGTAGTGAAACACAGTTCTAAATTAGGAACTAGAAAATCCAGGTCCAGTACTAGAGCTACAACTTACTAGCTACATGACTTCTGCCAAGGTACTTAACACTTCTATAAGAATTCTGAACCATGACCTCATCAGAAACACTGAAATAACAGCACATAACCCTGTGTGCTGTCACGATAATTCTACCCAATAGTCTGTAGGTGAGAGTGTATGTGAGAATGTGAAGCACTGGATATATACTATAAATGCTGCTGACTAGTATGGGGGCTCATATCACTACTAAGAATAAATGCTTTTATTCAGAGGTTAGTCCAATAAACCATTATTTGAACAACAACTTCTATATTCAATCAAGTATAAGAAACTATTATGGCCTTTGGGATAATCAGAATAACAATATTATAGAAAGGAAATGATTACTAACCACCTTCCAAACCACACCTCTGAACACACAAGACATCTGAGGGACATTTTAGATCTAAACTATAACAACATTTAATAGCTATTACTATTGATTTAAATGACTTAAAGTCCTGCTAAAAACAGGTATACGATGCAGGGAAATCACACAGGAAGATTTTTTAAAATACAAGTCTTGTGACAAATTGTAAACTAAGACCTTTAGCAAAGAAATCATTTAGAAATATGTCATCATTTCTTGACGCATTCACCACTTGCATAACCCACTGTGAACATGTCCCCACAACTTTGACTGTGATGGTCACAGTGAACTAAGAGCACAGAGTTGTCAGGAGAGCTGGGAATTTACTCAAGTTGTACCATGCCAACATTGGGTGCACAAGGGCCCAAGTTCAATCCCCAGTACAGAAAAAAAAAAAAAAAGAGAGAGAGTTATCAGAGAGGGCAAAATAAATTGATTTTTTCTTTCTACTTCAGGTAGTACTTTCAGCTTCACTGAGATTTTTAATCGGGTTAAAATGAAAACCCACTGTCTATATTAATCTTGACTTAAAAATAAACTTTCAACCCAAAGACTGCTAACTCTACAATTGTTTACAGAGCTAAGCCATCCTTCAATGCTCCTGCCAATAATCTCAGTCCTTTCAGTAAAAATACCCCACAAGAACTAATATGCAGCCAAGCTAAAAAAATCAATCTATTGACTCGTACCAGTTCATAGCAGGAAGTGGGAAAAAAAGTAACATTTTCAGAAAGATAAATTAACAGAATCTGAAAATAAATTCAAAAGTATATACCGGACCATACTGCCAGCCAAGTTCAATCTTGTTCATAACCCAGAGTTCATGGATATTCTCTGCCAGTCTTTCTCTTATCCTTTCTAGGTGAGGAGGCAATACAATCTAAAATTTTTAAAAAGAAGAAAAAAGCACACATCAGAAACAAATGCAGTAAGATTCAGCATCAGTCATAACCCTGTTTCATAGATACAAGACGCAATGACATAGATTGTAAACCTTTTGTTCCATGATGTGCTCTAGATAAATGCTTGGACAACTCTCCCACTTTTGGCAACAGTTTAGGCTTCTACTAGTAGATGACTTAATGAGCAAAAAAAAAAAAAAATGAAGGGTGATAGGCACACCTGAGAGACATTTAATGAAGATGGGCCAATGGCCAAAAGTGTGTTATTTAAAAACCAGTCCAGCACTCTTACACCAAACTGTGGAAAGAAGCAAAGACAGTGCTCACATTACACTACCTACTGGCTCTTTGAGCCTGTAAATGCTGCCTGCAGTGATTTATTATTTCCTCTGAGAGAAATATAAGGTGAGGGTTGGATTGTTTCTGTCTTGACACAGCCCTCCTGTGGGACCCCAGAACTAGTCCTCAACATGACCAAAACCCATGGTGTCCTCGGACAAGGTCACACTTACCCTGGGTACAAGCCATCACCCTATCGTCTCCCTTGAATAATGAAGGTCGGGGAGTCTCAGGCATCCCCAGTGCAGCCACTCACTGCCTGGCTTCCATTTCCAGGACCCCACTATAGTTTGCTATCACTACACACCTGCCATTTTCAGCAGCAGAAAACAAACAGAATCTCACCAGGAACAATTCTTGTATTTTCATTTTAAGTATGTGATGTATAAAGCCTACATAGTGAAGCAAGAATGAAGATTCTGGGATTAAACAACTGAAGTTTCTATATCCCACTCTTAATTCAACTTCAGATTTTGAAACAAGAGTTTCAATCTCCGAAGACTAACACACAAATTCTGAGTGTCTGGCCAACCTCACTAGTTACTTCACCAAGAAAATACAGCAACGTAGTAAGTCCCTGATTTAAGAAGAGTCAAGTTGCCAACAGTCACAGGTGTACTGTATAAAACTCACTTGGTCCGATTATGAATGAATCCAATTTACAAATGCTCTTCCAGAAGGAAACCCATTCCTAAATCAGAGACTTACTCATATTTTTTTCACTATTAACCTAAGAATGCATTACATCTACGAGATAGCAAACCACAAACAAGGCTCAGCATTTCTCAGATGTCAATCTGCAAAGTAATGCGTTGTCTGTTATTTAGGTCAAACATTTTCTTGGCATTGCTTTGAACAAGAACCTCCTTGGAGGTTCCAGATGAAGCATTTGAGTCTAGGTGTTTTGACTCTGGAATCTATGATCTGATCTCATTCTCTTCCCAAGACAAAGTTCAGTGAAAAAATTCAAAAAGTAAGTGTATTTCAGGCTGCAGACTTAGCTCAGTGGTACCACATCTACCTAGCAAACATAAGGATCTGAGTTGCAAAAATAAAAAAAGTGTATCTAGATGGGAAAAGAAATCAAAAACTCTGTTTACTCCACTAGAAAAGTATACTTGAAGAGTAGTATGCATTATACCCACAAGGTATTACCTCAAGCGTAGTATATTACCCCAGACAATAAGGCATCTTAATACATTGCACCTTAAAGTTGCTTACATAATATAGCAACTAAGTTCCACCTGTTACTATTATTACCTATCTCAAAAATATTAAAATGTGCTCTATAAGCTAAGAAAACTATCCTAATAAAACTTCAAACCGTGACTCTTGACTGCCTAATGAAATCAATTTAGTAGATTGGAACAACCCTTAAAAATAGATGTAAAAGTAGGGAAGTGGAGATGGTAAGAGGAAGTGTTATTTTATGAGATTTATTGTCATCAGACATGTCAGTTATATCACTCAAAAGTGCTTCCCAGAGAGCTGGAGTGTGAGCTTGCACCCACAGCTATCAGACTGGCTACGGGACAAAAGACTCTGCCAGTCGAGGTGATCTCAGTACCTGGCTGGTGTCCACGGGGATCGGGGTGAAGGCGGCCTGGGTCAGGGAGACAGTGGGGCCCAGCAGGTCTCGCGTGTATGTCCGTTCTTGCTTGTATTCTCGGCTGTGTTCCACCTTCAACTTTTCTTTGGGCAAAACAGCTTCATAGCAAGGAGCATACCCAGGTGGGGGAAGGAATTTAAATTCTCCATGTCGTCCCCCAAGCAAAAAGCGGACCCTAAAAAGGATCCATGTTAAAGTCAGTTAGATCTTTCGTGTACATCAGTGACCCTCGATGCCCTGGCTGGTACCAGTCCATGGCCTATGATAACCTGGGCTGCACACAGCGGGGCAGCAGTAGGGCAGTGAACTAAATTCCTCTGTACTTACAGCCACTCCCACCCCTGGAATCGCTGCCTGAGCTGCCCGTCCTGTCAGAGGCCTCAGATTCTCATCGGAGCACGAACACTACCGCGAACAGCGCATGCGAGGGACCACGTGCCCCTGCCCCTCCTGAATATCTAACCCTCACAACAACCCTTCCACACCCACATCCAGTCCGTGGCAACGGTGTTTGTCATGAAACCAGTTAACGATGCCAAAAATGTTGGTGATCACTGATGCACATGATAGTTTTCTAATCAACAAAACATTAGGAAAAAAAAAATCAAAAGCCATGTTTTTCCTAAGTATCATTATATTATCACCTAATGCCTAATAATAAAAAGATGAAAACTAAGGGCATCATGTTGCTCAAAAGGAATAAAATCTAGATATATAACGCACCAGTGAGGGCTTATCACTGGCTCTAGAAATAAGTAGCACTATATGCATATTTTTATGTAAATGAAGTGCATGTCCATAGCAACTGATCACTTAATGTCCCAAGAGACTCAACTAATAAGCAGACAGAAAGAAGAGATGAGCCTCGTACCTGTATGCTTAAAACTGTACAACTGGATTTAATGGAAGGAAAGGAAGATGCCACTTCTTAGTGCCCAAGTCACTACTGAAATCCTTTTAAAAAGATTTAGGTATTACCTCCCTCCACTGAAGAAGCAGATAACCTCATTTATTTTCAGTTTACCACTCTCAATGTCAACAAAAATAAAGAAGTCACTAAAATCTTTTATGAATCATACTCAATTAGAAGCCCATTTAATCTGAATCCCGTTGAACAACACTTTTTGAAACAGTTTAATGACACTGTTTTCTTGGGGCTTTCAGCTTAAGAAAGCCAAATCTTTAGGCTGGAGGGTTAGCTCAGTGGATCCGGCACCTGCCTCACAAGCGCAAGGGCCTGAGTTCGATCCCCGGTAACCACATACAGTGCTGGGCGTGGAGACTCATGCCCACCAGCCATCAATACCACATACCACAGTGCCGGGCGTGATGGTTCATGCCTGTGGTCCTAGCACTCGGGAGGCAGAGACAGGAGGATTGCTGAGTTCAAGGCTTGCCTGGGCTACATAGTGAGCTCAGAGCCAGCCTGAACTACAAAGTGAGACCCTGTCTCAAAAAAAAAAAAAAAAAAAAGCAAAATACTTAATTTGCCTTACAAACCCACTTGTAATTTGTACCTCGATTCTAGGCCAAAAATTAAAATAAACATACAAAAAACAAAATATGATGAAAAACACTTTAAAACAATCTAGAAGCTTAGAAAAAAACATAATTAGTATACCGCAAAGAATAGCTAATATTTTATGATAGTTCAATTCTTCTTCAATGTGATGGTTTTGTAACTAGGAAGTATTCCTGGGTAAAGAATTATAACTAAAATAAATGGATGGTTGGTAGGAGCAAAGGAGCCACATTCATGTGTGTTGCACCTTGGTCCTTATGATCGACCATCATATATGGAAGTTTTCTCTGTAGAAGTCTAACAAATTATAACTTTGCTTTTCTCTGGCAGTAACAAAATCAAAACAAAAAAAAAAAAAAACCAAGGGAATCATCTTGCCGTGATTGATAACATGCAGAACTACAGAGAGACAGGTGGAGACAATGAAATGTGCCATCTAGACCTCACCCCAAAAGGAACAATTAGTTTCTCTAGAATGAAATGAGATGGACTATGGTAATAAATAAAGAAAAAGCCATATAAGTGGTGTTTTTAATAACATCACTAATTTCAGCCTATTTCACAGTACAATGAACTAGAAAACTGGACCTAAAACATATTTTAGGACACTGACTGGAGCGAACATTAGTCACTGGCAGAGCTGAATGGTGGAATAGGTGGGGAAAGTATTTGCCACTGGGTGAAATGTATCTCCTTCTTTAAGGAGCAAGCAAATGCCTTGGGGACAGATGCCCAAGAGGTGATGAGAGAAGGTTAGAAAGGCAGGGTAATAGCAGGGCAGTCTTCTTTGGAAGCGTGAGAAGGGAATTAGACCAGAAAACAGAGAAATACTAACTTTATTCCTGCAGAGAAACTAACAACTGGAAAGAAGAGGCCATCAATGTTGAAATTCTCAAACATTCCTTGAACGGGTTGTCCATTAATTCGGAATGAGATGCTGGGGGCACTTAGATCTAAGCAGCAACTGATGACATCATCTGTTCTCAACAGATGCTGGTTTGGGGAGCTTACAGTCCGTGCGATACAGCCTGTTAGGAGAAACATTAAGAAGATGTTTGCATCTTAGAGAACCATTTTCAGAGCTAATGTCAGAGAATTTAATAGGAAGTGAGAAATTAATACCCAAGACCAGAATGAATTAAATCTCAAATGCAAATTAACAGTATCTTCTAAATTACTGCTCTAAAAAAATCCCGAGAACAACAACAACAAAAACACTGCCTTTTCCCAAAGCCAGGCTTCTTCATTAGAAAAACGGTCCTTCTGATATATAAAATTTTTCACAGGTAGACAGATGACATTTGCTGCAGTAATTATCTTAGAGTACATAGTATAATGATGGCAGAGGAAATTTGCAAGGAAAAGATCTGATTTACAACAGCTACCTTACCACCTATTAACTTACATAGCCATCAACAATTCCTGGATTTCTCTGATCCTTCATGTCTTAAAACACCAAATAGTATCTCTGTCTAGAAGCACTATGGTGATTAAATTAACAGATTCAAATGAGCACAGTTTCAAGCACTGCAGATTATGCAGGTCAGGTTCCTTTTTTTAAACACAGTTCCCTCTATTCTAAAGATCTAAAATTGTACAAGAATAAGGAAAGCAGGAATTGTGATCGTTCTTACAGTACATTGCTTATTCTGAGACAACTACACGCCAACTAATTTGCTCTTGTTTTATCATTATTTCATGCAAAGACTAGGTTGACTCTTTAAGTATGGAGGATACAACTGAAGACATGAAAATCAGTTTTGGTAAGTGTCTCTTCTTGCCCAGGACAACCAATGGTTTTTAATAACATCACTCATTTTAGCCTATTTCGTAGTACAATAAACTAGAAAAAATGGACCTGAAACCTATTTTAAGGCCATTCTGACTATATCAAAACTCCTTTGCTCATCAGCTCCACAGGCACCCATTTCTCTTAACAGACAGGAAAAGGAAGGTAAAGTTCCTCCAAAAATATATGCTGAGAAACATAACTATTCTTCTTGATTTGAGCAAATACTAAAATAATTTCATGAGATATTCTTTTTTTTTCTTTTTTTTTTTTTGAGACAGGGTCCACTTTGTAGTTCAGGCTGGCCCTGAGCTCACTATGTAGCCCAGGCAAGCCTCCAACTCAGCAATCCTCCTGCCTCTGCCTCCCGAGTGCTGGGATTACAGGTGTGAGCCACCACGCCCGGCACTGTGGTGTGTGGTATTGATTGCTGGTGGGTGTGAGTCACCACGCCCAGCACTGTTGTATGTGGTTACTGGGGATCGAACTCAGGACCTTGCACTTGCGGAGGCAGGCTCTGGAACCACTGGGCTAAATCTCCGGCCCCTATGCTTTGTATCTTTATAATGCTTCTTTTTATTTCTAGCATCCCAAGATTTTTATCAAAAACATATTTGAAATGTCAATTATAGGGAATACTGGCTAAAATATGGACTTTCTGTTTTACCAATATTCAAATCTGTAAGATGCACAGTCAGGATAAAGTGGCTTTTCTAGAATTCCCTGAACACAATGAGGACAATTTTCCCTAAAATCATGTACATGCAATGCAGTCCATGGAGAAAGGTCTATCTCCTTCTTCATATGGAAATCTGCAGTTAATAAAAATATTGTGTTGTTGTGATTGTAAAAACATGTATTTGCTATAATTCAAATATGTTGCTTGGTTTGAAGGATGTTGTTATGTTAATGCTAAGCCCTGTCTAACAGCTGTCACAGTAAACTGCTTTGTAATCTCTCAAACAAACAGAAAAGACCACTCAGAAACAAGCTGAAGCCTGTGGTTTGAAATGCACTCACAGTGGGGAAGCCTTAAGGGTGGCTCATCATGCCTCTATACTTCTATTACAAACACTTTTGTTCCTTTCATACATCTGGAATCCCCCAAGGGCAGCACTTTACAACATTTAAATTACAGAGAATGTATGAAGACGAAGACAACTCAAAATTTTTGCTTGAGCCAAATCTAGCCAAATGTTGCCAAGCAACATTGCCATTCCTCAATTACAAAACTTTTAGTAGTTAAAATGTCTTCTCCCCTAAAACTCATCACTAAAAAGGAAATGAAATAGGAGAAGAACTCCAAGAAGATGAGTTTAATTGCTATGAATTCATCCTTGGTAACTCTGACTTACTTGGCTTTGTTGTCTGTAAAACAAAATTTAACAAAGCATGGAACAGATTCCTGCATCAGAACTAAAGCATGATATAGTGTACAGGTCCTTGACATTTTTCTTTTAAAAAGGACAAATAGTTGTTATTGACAATAAAGTCTCAAAATGATGTTCTGAAATTTCAAAGCTTACCTACCATGCTTCTTGTGACATGCTCATAGATTCCCCAGAAATTTTCGTTCTTATTGTTCTATTTAAAAGACACTTTGTAGTAAAAAGCATATCGCACTCAATTCCACTCTACAATGACTAGGTTCCTTTACTATAGTGAAAGGAAATGCATAAAACTGAATGTAAAATCATCAGGGTAAAGTGTGCTACAAAGCTAAAATAATTGGAAACATTTCAGAACTGTCTTAACAGAGTAATGCTTTTCACCTTATTCTCTTGTTTAATGGGAAAACAAGTGAACACTACAGTCCTTCTGTACCTCACACAGTGCTCCTCCATATAGACCACTCTCTCTGCTCCGATGACCCCATCCACACCCCCGAGTGTGTGGACGAACCACTCAAATTACAGTATAGCTTCATTTCTTCTAGACAACAGGGCTATTGGTACTGGATAAAAGAAAAACTCACACCTATAATTGTGAAACTACAACTAGAAAACAAGAGTTGACAAAGGCATTACCAGGAGCTCAGATTTAGTTCACCTATTTTAAGATTTCTTTCCAAGAGCTATTAGGCCTATTCACCAGTCACGTGTAACCATGTGATGAAGTTCAGAGTTTTGTAACTTAAGTTGATGTTCTGTATCTTCTACACACTGTAAAATATTTCAAAGTCATACCAGCACTGTACTCTAAATATAGCTTTATGAACTAAAAACTCCAGATGAACTGTACCACCCAAAAATATGTACATAAATGGAAATGCATTTTTTAAAAAATCATATAATATCTCTTCATAAATAAGAAAAGTATGATGCTTCATGTATAGTATTTGCTTTAACATATACTCAACCTTTCTAACTGGGGGCAGATAGGTAGTGAAATGAACCATATACTTAATTTTAACCTTCTTTGTAACTTTATTTCAATGCAAAACCTGTAGATACTAAAAAAATAAAGAAGTCCTCTTCCATACAAATACACAAATTTGCATGATGAAATAATTAGAGAATAACAATTGTTATTACCTTGTGTATCATAATCTTTATGGACCAAAAATGTTACCCTGAGTACCGATCATAGATAGATTCTGTTATAACATAATAGGACTTACACTACTAGTTTCTCTTAGTGTGCTAAAAAGTTTTTGCTATTTTCTATACTTTGTAAAGCAAAGTGTTATTTTATCATGAATGGACTAGTCACACAGCCCTTTGCAGATTACTGATGCCTGCATTTACATTATCTTGCAAGAGGCTAAACCAGTTTATTTCTTTCCATTACTTTCCAGAGCTATTATATTGGGCTTTTTAAATTGGAAGCTAAATCTCTGCACATCCATTAAAATAAATCAGAAACATACAGATTTTTGTAGTCAATTCACATATTGAAATACCACTTTTTAAATATACTGTTCATAAGCAACACAGTTCTTTGGAAATGTACTATGATGATAGTTACTTTCATTTCTGTAAGGTGAAATATTGCTCTCTACTCAACCTCACTCTTCATTTCAATGTTAAATTTCTGACCAATCAAAGTACCCACAGAAGCAGGACTGGCAGCTTTCAGAAGCACACTGCAGGGTCTACCCATGCCACCCCCATCCAGAATTCATGAGAGAAAGTGGGGAGTGCCTACCTGACCAGAGATGCAGGCCATCAAATCCATAGGAGAAGAGGTCATCGCCAACACCATTGCCGCCCCACTCCTCACCGCCCCCAGGGTAGGGTGAGTAGCCTTCCGTGGAGGCCCAGCCCACTCGCAGGTGAGTGGCTTCTGCTGTCACGAAGGGCTCAGTGTGATCCACCATGAGCTCGTAGTACCATTTCTTATACTGAGCAGACCCTTCACTGACGCCCAGAAAAATATTGGGCCTCATGCTTCAAAGAGATAAAAACAACATGTGAGACCAGGCTGAACATGCCTTTCATCATCCTCGTTTATGTCTTGCTATTTTGAATGCTAGTCTTGCTTCTCTGGGAAGCCACGTGGTAAACGCATGTTTCCTTCAGTCCTACAGAATTATGAACAGAGCCAGTCAGGTTGCACAGTGACAGCCAGTCTCCCACCTCACCTTCAGCAAACAGTACTTTCTTTTTTAGTCTACTTACCAATGCTACTCAAGGGTTACATAATATTCTTCCTTTTTTTTTTTTAAACTGTTAATATTTGCCCTTGATTGCTCTTCAGGATATTTTTTATGGTTAATCAAATTTAAGATTAAAAAATGAGACTTTGTGGGCCAGGGATTTAGCTCAGTGGTTCTGGCGCCTGCCTCGCAAGTGCAAGGTCCTGAGTTCGATCCCCAGTAACCACATACAATGCTGGGCGTGGAGACTCACGCCCACCAACAATCAATACCACATACCACAGTGCCGGGTGTGGTGTCTCATGCCTGTCATCCCAGCACTTGGGAGGCAGAGACAGGAGGATTGCTGAGTTCGAGGCTTGCCTGGGCTACATAGTAAGAGCTCAGGGCCAGCCTGAACTACAAAGTGAGACCCTGCCTCAAAAAAAAAAAAAAAAAAAATGAGGTACTTTGCAGAGCAGACCTTCAGAATTAATGGGGTTGCAGAGCGCAGGACATGCCACCCCCCCATAAACTAAGCTTTGTATCACATGGGGCAAGAAGCTGAGGCACCAAAGTTGCTCAATGTGAATACAAGAATTTTTATCAAGTTTTATCCCATGTTAAGTTTTATTCCATGTAAAAAAGACACAAACTCTTTTGGAATCCCAGAGTCCAGTCAAGGTCTCTAGAAATACTACTCATTAAAGACAAAGAGCCACAAAGGAGATCTGAAGTCAATCCCATTTTAAAAAAACACAACATAAATGTGTAGATTTTATTCTACACTTGTGTTTAAAACAGGACAAAGCAGCAAGTTACCTTCTGGAGAACTGTCAAGATGCAGTATACCAAAGCTACTACTATGTCACAAAGTGTTTTTTTCACAGTAAACTCTATCAGTTATTATGTATTTGCTTATCAATGGGATAAGAAAGGCTGTGTGGATACGATGCTTAAGGACTAAGTCTGGAGTTAGACCTGAAATCCACTTTTAGCTCTGGGCTCTTCATCCATAAACTATAGGTAACAGCAGCACCCAGGAAAATACCTACCTGCACCTATACACACAGTAGAGATGATACATAAAGCACCTACTTTTATAGCTGGCACACTGCACGCAATCAGTGTTAGCTACTCTAGGAGGCAGCTTTAACTGATCATCTTATTGGCTATTTGTAGAACTTACCGTATTTTACATCTCCTTTTTTTGTCATACACAGTGGGCACCTCCAAGTGATATTGAAGGATAGCACGTTTAGTTATTCTAAGATGTAAAACAGAATTATATACAAATGTAGCTCTGTAATTGTCAGTGCACTACTCCTAAAAGTGTCGATGATAATTCATGTATATATGAACAGAACAAAAGTTCCTACACATGTGTTTGGGACCAAATGACACGCTGCTCTCATCTATGGTTATTATCCTATTTGCTTGGTAGAAAACAACACTTCTATTATTCTGGGGAAATAGAAGGGGAAAGACATAAAAGAGCCTAATAAATGAATGGACCATCTGCAGTATCAGCTTGAGAGTCTGACCAAGAACTTTTTTGCTAACGTTACCTATTTATGACACTGTCCATCTGAATTTACCTGCTGACATGGTTCACAAGACGGGTCTGCAATAAAAGATCTCTTCCTGGCAGGAGATTGTCACAGATGAGATGCTGGTTAGACCTCACAGCGACCCCATGGCAAACACACAGTGAACACAAGACATCCAGAACCTGAAATGAGAAATTAGGTCCAGTGGATTCTAACTCATCCTTAAATTCAGGCATCAGCAGTACTTTTGCAAAGATCACTATTCTGGCCAGTTCCATCTGATGCGGTCATTTGAACATGACAGCATGTGTCTCTCTGATTTTCCAACTTTCCTTCAGACAAAAACAGAGAACTGTTTATGCTCCCACTGAAGCTATGAATAAAAACTAAGTATTATTCAGTCATACCTAACATAAAAATACTCATGAAAAATTAAACATGTCTTTGACACCTCATGTTATATTAACTTATTTACTTTAAATTCATTTTAGATGATACGTAACTCATAAAAATTGCACATATTCACAGGATCCAATGCTTCAATACATGTGTATGTTGTATAATGTTTAAATCATAGCAAACACAAGTATTTCCTCAAATGTTACCATTTCATTATTATTTCATTATTGCTTAGAGCTCACTGTCTCTAAGCAAAGTTTGTAGCTATTTTGCTTCATGCTTCACAGTGAAACATACAAAACCTTGTTCTTACACTTGAACTGCTTCCAGAATTTATTCATGGAAATAAAAGGTTTACTTACTTTATGGTTTCTCCCATGCTTGTCTAAGAGTGAGATAATGGATTTAATATGTCCTTCTTTAATAATATTCAGAGCTTCTGGACTCTCCACTAATACACAGTGTAGAACTTCAAGAATACCTAAAAACCAAGGAGAAATGTGTGACTGATCAGTTTGCAATGACCAGGAGGGTGTTGCCTTTTATTTAATGAACTGTGTTCAACACGTAAGTACTTTGGGCCCAACGTGTTTGTCATATGGCACTATGATAGGTGTCAGATGCCATCTACGAGAAAGAACTGATGTCCACAGGGGAAGAATTCACAGTGCAGAGAGGAAAATACACACTAAAACCACAGCAACTAAGGACACAATAGTTCTACCGAGCCACTTGCATTTCCAGACTTCTCAAGAAAGGAAGGGTATTGAGGCTGAGTGCAGATGAAATGGCAGGCCCACCTCCATGGTGTCATCCACAGCAGGCGGGGGAGGGGACACGCACATACACACAGGCTAGGGCAGCTTTTGAGGGTTGTTGACAAGCAAAGTATAATCTCACAACAACACATTTTAACCCTTGTCCTAAAGTATGAAGTGTTTAATATTTGTAAAACAAGACAAATATACAACAAATAGAAATATATAATTACACCCATCGTAAGAGAAATGAATGGAATAGTTTCTGATCTTAAAGTTTGAAAAAGAAGAAAATAAATCTTATTGTCAGAATGTTTACCACGATCTTGAAAAGCTAACTGTGTGCATCTGAGCTCACTGTCTCTAAGCAAGCTCTCCATGTCAGCAATGAATTTGGGCCAATCATTATCAAGAGAGCCAACATAAACAACACAGGACCTCTAGCCTAATTACATGGGTTAGGGTGGGCCTCCCAGAAATCCTGTACAAAACCTTATGCAGAGAGTTCATTTTCTTGGGGAAAAAAAAGTACAGTGCAGATTTATAAAGGTGGACTAGAGAAGCAAGCTAGTGATAAGGAAAAAGGCCCCAACCTGGGGGCTAATTAGTGTAGAATAACAATCAGTTCCTGAAGAAAACACTAGGGAAATGCACAGGTAAAATCCATAATGAGGAGTTTCCACTGCAGGACCAGTGAAAGGTATAATCAGAAAACCTTGAGATGCAAATTATTCAAATAGTAGGTGTGGCCTCCCTTCCTCCACACTTGGAAGTAGAAACAGGCTTTTTGTTAGTCTTAAAAACATCCCCATGATCACTAAAGGCTTACAGAAATAAGAAAACGTGTCTTTTAAGCCTAGGTAATAAAAAGTGGCATAACAAAGACAAAAGCCTGCAAGAAGGGCAGATAAACTTGGATATGACTAAGAAAGAAAATAAAAACACACATAGACCAAAGTTAGCCAAAGAGTAACCACCAAGGCTGGGAGGCCCTGACATGCTTCCCATTTTCAGGGCTTAAGGAGGTATGACTATTCTGTTGTGTTACACACTGGTGTAAGTATGGACTCACACCAGTGTCCAGACCAGAGGTGTGGAGATCCTACCTACCCTCCTGGGCCCCAGTGCATCTATTCAATGCAGACAATTCCAGGGCCCACAGTAAGAACAACTGTGAGAACATGTATACAGCATGGAGATCAAAGGCCCTGGGTCAGGGCTGGGCTGCATAAGCACCTGTCATCATTATTATGTTACAGTTCCAAGAAATAATATTAAAGGCAAATGAGATGAAATGGAAAGCACAGGGAGGAATTACAAGTTGGTTTCCTTTGTAATCAAAGGTTAAAAGTTAGACACAAAAGATCAAGGAACGCTTAACAGTTAACACTCATTAGAAGAAGCAACAGGGAAAGACACGTACTGACCATCATGAAGAAAAGGAAGTCAGATATTATGCTAATAAAATAAACCATGTTAGTTAATCCAGGAGTTATTACACCAGTCTATTAGACCTTGATGACAAAATAAGGTAGCACAACACAGAGCTTTGCACACCTGAGACAATGGAAGACCTGAGTTAACCACACAAAGTTTAACCAAAAGCACAAGGGTTTGATAAATGCCAAAGTGATACACAAAACACTCCTGCCTGTCTTCATCCCTGTTTTCATTCTGCAACAGGGGCTAACTCATGAAATAAACAGTCATTATCCTAAATATGTTTTCCACCTCTGATGCAAGTAAAAATAGGTATTAATATTCAAATATAAAAAGGGAACAAAAATTCACTCACGCATATTAATATTAAAATACATAATGATTTAAAAGTTACAATTGCCAGAGAAGCAGTCTCAAGACAAATTGGAAAAACACAATTTCATGCACTTTGAGGGTTTTTTTTTTATTGTGGTTTTGAGACTAAAGAAGAAAATAAGCTCATTAAATCTTGAGCTCACATAAAGCTGAGGGAGAGAAAAAGTGAGGTTAAGATTAAAACAAAACAATCTGTTAAAATTAGGAAAAGGAAAGAAAAACTAATAAAATGCAAGTTAGGTCATTCCATATGTATGAATATGTAAAATAATGGAATAGTATGAATGCATTATAGAAATGAACAAACAAAAATAATAGAGCTATGATGTATTATTGAAAGATAAGATAAATATGAGTCAAATGTTTCCTGGTATAAATAAGCAGAGAAAAAAAACACATAAAATGGGCCACAGGATTAAATGTACAATGCAGCTTTAATTGGGCTCCTGGCCACTTGTAGCCTTAAATTTGAGAGTACTTGAATTAGGAAAGTTAAATGATAGTTAAAAGCAAAGAAATAAAAATAGTTTGTGCTAAATGATGAAATAACAATATTAGAAACTTGATTCTATACGAACACTAACTTGTATAAATTCTTGTATGTCGAGAAATGAGTACCAGACTTGAAATGATAAATACTTTAAGCTGTCCTTATATTGCTATTGATGCCCATGGTTTTGGAATGTTTATTACTTTTTTACTTGTTTCTCACTGCATAGGCCATTCATTGTCCTAGATCCTGGGGACAAGCAGAATGAGAAGCTGAAATTAGTATCACCCCTGATCTCCTGCAGTTCATAGCACAGATGTTCAATCCCAGCTGTTCCCTTCCTTGAGAGTGGGACCACTAGGCCATGCTGCTTCACTCACATTTTTTATAAAATGGAAGTTGTAATAGGACCTGCCTTACTGTTTCACTGCAGGAATTCAGAGTGACACATACACATTGAGGAATCCTTCCCTGAAATGCTTGGGACCAAAAGTATTTTGGACCGGGCTTTTCTTTTTCCTTTTGAATTCTGAAACATTTACACACAGGTAATATGATGATATCTTAGGGATGGAACCCAAGGATAAAAACAATATTTATTTATGTTTCATATATACCTTATCATACACATAGCCTGCCAGCAATTTTATGTAATATTTTAAATAATTTCATACATAAGACAAAGTTTGTGTATCACAGCCAACAGGGATGGAAGATTCTTCCTTTGTGCGAGCTCAGTAAGCCATGTGCCATATCTCTGTTTTGACTATAGATCATTGCATGAAGTCAGGCAGCAAACTTTACATTTGTGTGTCATGTTATTGTTCAAAATGTTTTGGATTTCAGAGCATTCTGAATTCAGAATTTTTGGGTTAGGGATATCCTATGATGTTTTTAGCCTAATGCCCTAAATTAATTTGATTTCCTAGGTTGCATATCAAAAAATTATGTAATCATTAAAATGTTCACAAATCTAATGACTATGTCCTTCCCTAAAATGCCATTATCTACTAATGTCTTTCCCTGAAATGTCACTATCCTAGAAATGCTTGCAAATTTAATGAACTATTCCAAAGTCCTTTAAATTAATGCTTGAAAGACATATACATTTGACCATCTTTAAGTTGAACCATCCAGAATAGGAGAAAAGCAATGCTATCAGTTCATCAAAAAGAGGCCTCATACCATGGCAGTGCAGCTAGATTGGACCACCAACACTGCACCATAAGCTTGATCAAAAACAAGTAATACAATTACTCAAGAAAAGGAGATGCTAAAAATATTTAATAATCAGAAGGGCCCAAGCAAAACCCACCCAGACCAGATACTGGTAATACACAATCATCCAACAGCAGCCTTATAAGAATTACAGTGTTCCACTTGCTTATAACACTAAATAGAAGCTCAATAGTCCACAGTACTTAGATACCAGGCTAAGGGGCCACAGAAATCACTGTGTCCATGGTCTTCTGTTCTAGTGAGCACTACTCATCAAGGGAGGCTCGCTGGATTCTGGGGCTCTTCTGAGACAGGACTTCATGTTTTAAGCTTCTTGCTCAGCAGAGTTTTGTGATACTGCACTAAAGGGCTGTGCCAGGGAGAAACAAAATCACCAAAAAGTGGTCAACTAGCACAGGTCACTTGTGTCCTACCTTTTGACTAAGCTTGGCAAATAAGAAGAAACATGAAGGAAACATGAACTCCAGGAATCATCTAAGCAAGTTCCCTTTAGGACTGGGGCACTGGAAGGAGATAAAAGCTACAGAAAGCAAACAGGGTGAGGGAACAGACTAAGAATTCTCCCTCTGGCCTTAGGAACTGCTTGCCTTCTTCAAATTAGCCATGGTGGGAGCACCCAAAGCTACTAGATCTGTGTGGTATACCCTCAAGAGAGCCCAAGAATCCTCCAAGGAAACAAATGACAAAAATACAGTGAATCCTCCAGTTAAGACATACGAATAACTTGAGCTACAAATGGAATTTGAGTTTTAGCTTACAACCAAAGCCTTGAGTTATGACCCAAATCCCAGTCTTTCCTCTGTGGGGTTAGTCGAGAAATCTTGGACCAATGTCTCTCTAAGGACACTGAGATTTTCCTGGAAGATGGTGTGCCCTAAAATTATGTAGGACAGAGACTTTGAAGGCTTTGTAGAGGAGCCTCAGTCTTCCACTGACCCTGTGGTTCGCAACATTGTCACCACTGCAGAATCCATAGGCTGCAGGTAGACAGTGATTCTGAGGAGCTGGTGGGGGAACACTCAGAGGAACTGTCTACAGAGGAACTTCAGCTTCCTGCTGCACAACAGAGAATGGCAACTGAAGAGCTTTCCAAAGAGGAGGGGGAGTATCAATAATCAGTGCAGCCAAGTTCTTCTGAAAGGAAATCCTGAAAAAGTGGCCAGAGCTACAGACACGCGTAGAGAAGATCCAGTCAGACAGAACAAAAGCCAATCACTGTAATCACCTGCTTAAAGACAATGTCATGTCCTACCCTAAAACCGCATTAAAGAGACAGACCACCTTAGATCATGTTTTGGTTCTGAAAAGGCTGAGACCTAGTGAGCTAGAAGCAACTTACAGCAGACTATAAACCCTCCAAGGTGAGCAAGGACACCAGTGAGCCAGATTCCTGATGTTCTTGTGGAACGGAACTTTCCTTCCAAATAATAACTACCTTCCACTTCATCTTCCCTTTCTCCAAGCCAGAGATGTCAACTTGACTGGTGAGCACAGTATGAATGCGTTTCTGGTAAACTAGGCACACTTTATAACCTCTTGGTGAATACATTATGAAGGTTTTTGGTGTCTCTGGTGTATATACATAATACAGCCATTTTTTATTATGAAAAGTTACTTAAGGGGTGCTTTCAGAAGCTCAGAATGCATGGTGACTATTTCCATTATTTCTTATGGGTAAAAGTCTTGACTTAACAATCAATTTGAGTTACGACCAGCCCTCAGAGTTTGTAAGTCAAGGCCCCACTGTAGGTGCCAAGGGACCACCTCTCTGAGGTATTTAATCATCTACAATCTATTCTTCAAATCCTGCCAGGCTGAATAATTACAGTCCACTAAGACTCTCTCTGTCAAATTGGGCTCCTTTCTGAGGTTTAAGGATCAGAACTGGCCAGTGTATCCTGCTAAAATGGTTGATCTGGAGGGTTGTACATCGTGGGGTCCATGAGCTTCAGGCCAGGGACTAAACTCCCCTGTCTCATTAAACATGATGCAAAGTGAGTCTGGTCTTGGGCTCTGTCTCTGCAGGGCCTTCTGAGAAATACCCCGTCCAGACATACAGCAAGCTTCCTAAAACTTTGAGCAGACAACGGACAACCCAAAAAACTGTAAGAAAAACACAGAAAGTATCACCAACACTGAAACATCTAGGCTGAGAGTATAAGAGTAGCATAATAAGTGTAAGAGTAGCATAATAAATGTCTAGGCTGAGAGTGTAAGAGCAGATGAAATTACAAGCCAACCTGTGGACTTGTCATCTTCCTTGACACTCAGGCACCTTATAGAAGCCAGTAGCCTTGCAAAGTACTTCTGGGCCCAGGCACCCAACTAGAGGAACCCAGCAGCAAGGCTGCATCTGTCTCTGGAAGGCTCAGCCCAGCTCCTGCTGCTCCTCTTTAAACATTAGTCCCTACTGCTTTATATGCACAATGGAGTCACCACAGAGGATGATTCTAAAGTCCACGTGTCAAGAATCTTTTTGTTTCAGCTTTGAGATAGTTGAAGACATTTTCTAAGAGTCATTTTCTAGAAATGTCCATCTCATACCTGGGCTTTGAGAAAAGTGTTCTAGAAAAGATACCCATTTCAGGCAACCCAGTAGCCTAGTTTTTGACTTTGATTTTTCCTATTAAAATATGTTTAATTTGGAATGTACTTTGAGGGACTTTTTTTTTCACATTTCACATTGCTGGAAGTCCTCTAAATTCAGACTCTTCTGTCTCTGTCTTACATTTTTCTTTCTAACTCCAATTTACCATGTTATTGAAAAAGGAAACAGGAATATGACAGTATGCCCACTCTCCTAGTATCACTCCAAAATGCATGATTTTCAACAAAGGTCTTTAGCAAACCATTAAATTAGTGACAATTAATTACTAATTTTATTTCTAATATTTTGAACAAATATCTTTCAAATATGTATGTTTCCCTATGTTCATAAGTGACTTATTAACATAAAACACTATTTACATGTCCTTTTTCTCAGCTTTGAGATAGCTAAAGACACTTTTCAATAACTATGTTCCAGAAATGTAATTCACCACATAAAAGTCTCTTCAGAAAATTTCTAAGGTCGTCATGCGTCTAATTTAGTTTTCTCCCTGAGGCTCAGGGGATAATCTCTCAGCATGCGCAGGCTGACTGTCTGGGAAATCCAAAGCTTTGAGCCCAAGCTGCACAGCTTCCCCCAGGAAATCTCCTGGTTAACTGCATCTTTCCGTATCAGTGCTGTTTGAACGGCTGGTGTCTCTCGTCTGTTGGCAACAATTTCACGTCAGTGACAGAGGATCTCAAACAAGAACCCAGAGCTCAGAAGCTCCCACCCCACTAGATGTGAAGGGAGAGAATCCGACTACACAAGGGTCTTGAACAGATTATTCCTCGGGTTACACGTTTCTGAACAAAGCTCCATGCCCCATTAACCCTGGAAAACTGTCAGTGACAGAATAACCACTCACCTAGCCCCCGCGCCTCTCAGGGGCCTAACTCTAAGGAGCAGAGCCCTCTCGTTTCCCAGTGAAAAGAAGCTCTGGCCACCCACAGTGGTGGCTTTGCCGGCACAATGCTCTTGTTCACGCACATCTCTGGCTTGCCCTCGACTCCCTGTTTCAAGGTTCACTTCCAGTAGAATCCAAGCTAGAGCAACTTGTTACATTAATACCTCTGTGCTCCTCTTTGCTAGATGTCTACTTAGGTTTGCACACATCTGTTTTGTTTTCTCATTGCTTCTCTGGATAAAACTTAAGTGGCATGGAGCCCCCAGTTCGGTTTTGTTGATCACGTACAGGCACGAAGAGGCCTGCAATGGTTCCTGCCCCTCAAGTACGTTAGCGGGAAGGAAAGTTTTACCACCCAGACCTCCGACGTCTCCTTGAGACATTATTTCCCTGGTTTGTGGTGGGAAGTCGACACAGGCATTAATTAACTTTCCCCTAGTGAACGTCAACCAGTACAGCTGGTATTAAAAAAGTACACAGAGCTTTCTCCAAAAGCTAAAAACAGAGCTACTATATGATCCAGTAATCCAACATGGGAGCAGAGAGCCAAAGGATTTAAAATCAGTATGTCAGAGGAGGCAGCATTTCCGCGTTCACTGCAAGTACTATTCAAAATAGCTAAAATACAGAATTAACTTAGCTGCCTATCATGGAAGTTCCATGAAAGCCTGCTTAGAAATTTTAGAATTTGTGTCTAAAAATAAAAAGAACACTGAACTCAGAAACAAGAGACTATAGAATCAATATAACTAGGCTTAGTTTAATTTCCATTAATAATCTCATACTCAGTAAAAGCGACAAAGAGGCAAGACAGCAGCACGGCCGAGATCATGGATACTGGGGCCCAGAGCTGCTGTTCGACTCAGATACTCAACTTCTCTGAGCCTCATCTGTCCAGTTCCCGTGTCTGTGACGTGGGGTAGCACTGACTCCATAGGATCCTGAGAATTAAATGACTCCTATTTGTAAGGCACATAAACCAGCACCTGGTACCTGGATGAAGATTAAATAAGACATTGTTTCTACAGTCACCCTGTGGTACATGCTGTGTATTACAAGAGAGCTTTTGTGCATGTGTCATTTAGGGGCAGGTCACACGAAGCCCTAGCAGCCTGGCTGACAGCAGAAGGGGCCATGGAGAGGTGGTGACCCAGATGCTTCTGCCCTGTGACTCCCAGGTCCTCTAGGTGGGGCTCTCTCTCGGACTAGCGGAGAGCTGCTAAGGAGCAGCACATTCTCCGTTCCAAGCAGGAGGACCAATGGAGCACCAGGCCCTCTTCCAGAAAGGCTTTCTTTGCAAAACAAAATACTCCCAGATACTTTACAGCATATCCCAGACCATAGCAGGCCAAGCCCAGAAAGCCCTCATTTACAGCAATGTGATGATTATAAGAACTGTGCTCCTCAGCTTCTAAAACTGAACAGGATGAAGGACATGGTCTACCCACGGACGCTGAGTGAGCCGGTCTCCATGACCCTCCCCACCTGGCTCTAGATACTGGCAGAAAATTGAATTGGAAAAGCTTTCGGCAAAACCTTTTACAGAGTAAGAGTTGCCAAACTGCTCGCACTAACTCCTGGCCCAACAAGCAGCTACATACCTCCCTCCTGAAGCTCCGGGCACCTGCCAGCTCTCTCTCTCCCATGTTGGATTACCGGATCTGTTTCGGAGGGGTCAACTGCAGCTCAGCTCCCTGGCAGTCCAGCCTCCCGGGCACACTTCCTCTTTCATGCCTTGCGCCAATTTCTCCCCCACCACGAGTGCCAGAAAGGACAGGACCAGCACCCACGACATTGTGGGGAAATAAGTGAAATTCAGTTCGAGAGAACTAGAAATCCCTTAGGGGGATGCAAACTTTGACAAAAGATCTCTGCTTCGTAGTATCACAGAGAACTCTGCTGCTAACCATTTAAAGATAGAAGTAATTCACTGAGCTATCAGTGTGTGCTCTGGGTTCATTTGAGAGTCAGGATATAAAATAATGGAGAGAAGGCAAAACAAAAAGAGGAGAAGAAAGGTAGAAGGAAGTCTGGAGTTACCATTCACTAGATCTCCCTAGGTGACCCTTGTCCCTCTGGGTCTATTTCATTTTTTACCACTGGGTTTGACCCCAACGGTCCAGTCCTAGAGAACACAGTGGGTATTGCACCGTTCCTTCCTCCAACTCCAACTCCCTCATCAGCAAGGGGCAGTGCTGGGTGGCATCCAAATCCCAGCAGCAACTGAGACATCTCCCCACGCCAAAGAAAACAAACACGTCTGAGATGTGCCGCCAAGAACTACTGTTCCATTATGCAGATTATTTATTAATATTTAAGAGATCCCTTTTAAATAAAATATTATGATACGTGATTTGGGAAACTAATCTGTACCCCCAAAATCTAACCAGACAATCTTTCAACACAAAGAAAAACTGAAGATTCCAAGTCCACTTTTTTATTTATTAAGTGCACTAGGAGTCACTGGCTTGAAAAAGGGTGAGAATTCTGGCTACTCAGCGGCCTTCAGACTTCATAATTAGCCTTCTTTGCTACAAGAAATGGCTGGATGCTGTTGGAGGGCTATTCAAAAATAATCAGACAAAACAGGTGGTTTTATCAATAGAAAACTTCCATCAGTTATAAAGGAAACATTTTACCACACAGAACATCAGACTGTGTTTTTCATGTCTTAAAAGATATGAAATAAAAGAGAAATAGTAACATATCACACCAAGGAGAACATTGGAAAACATACCAGAGGAAGCTTCTAGTCTTTCCAATCTGCTGATCAGCCAGTCAAGAGAGCCCGAAAATTGAGCACAGTTTTTACGATTTCCTCTAATTAGAGCCGCTGCAAAAGAGAAAGTTTTCACATTTATGTTATTTCCCAGGTCCGAAATCAAGGTTAGCCAATAGAAGCTCTAAAATGTTGGATGGAGCCCCAACCAAGCACCGTGTTAAATTATCTAAGTCCTACACAAATGCGTAATCACTTATATACACTTAACTGAAGCATTAAAATTTTTTGGCACTTATTAACCAGGACTGAAAAAAAAAAACCTTGTTCATTAGAATGTAATTCTATCAAGTAACATTTCACATTGGGAGGTGATAATGAAGGGTAATGGGAAAACCAGTATCCCAGGAGTTTCCTCACGTGGATTCTAAAACTCATTGCTTTTAATTAGCCAGGAAACTATGTTCTTTCATCCCTCTAGAGCTCAATTCTCTCACCCAAAGAAGACCTTAAGTGCACATCTGTTTTCCTCAAGACATATCACTGAACACTAGAAGACATAATTAGTAATTACAACCCTACACATATACTGAATGATACAATAAAATATCACATGGAAGAAGTGAGGAGAGGGTCGGTAGCTATGATACCTGGAAATTACATTTACATTTTTATGTATCTTCACATTTGGAGATTCAGCGTGTATACTTTGACTCCGAGGTAAGTTGGAATAAAAAATCCTATTCTGGCTTTGCTTAACCTATTACTTTCTATACTTCCTTGACCAGATAACCCTCCTTGGGTGAAATTCTTACATAACTTTTAACACAGTTTATGATTCAACTTAAAATGTTTAATTTCTCAGTTAAAAAGCTAATGGGTTCAATATCTTTGAAATAAAACTGACTTTAAATATAATTTTTATTCATAAGTCTGTAATATGGTTCAGAAACAGTAACTGCTTTCAAAGGTTTGGTGATATTATTTAAGAGCATGGTATTTTATAAGAAATAAGATATCTCCGAGGGAACCATAGTGAGCTCAGGGCCAGCCTGAACTACAAAGCGAGACCCTGTCTCAAAAAGCAAAAAAAAAAAAAAAGAAATAAGATATCTCCAAGGGAAAAAATCGCTATTTACATGCTAGTCCCTGGGTACTTACTTGCTGGTTAAGAGCAAGTGAGAAGAGACCCCAAGGTCAGAGTATGTAACAGAACTTAAAGATGGCCTGCTCACCTCCTCTTGCCAAAGAAAAGTAAACAAAAGATGGCACCCAAAACGGACCAAGGCAAGAAGCCTTCTCCCAGAGTTGCTAAGAGGAGTCCTTGGCACCTCTAGGATGTGTGTACTAAGACGAAAAGATGACGCACTCCCAGCCCGGGCTCTCACCGCCCCGCTCTGGGCTGGAAGTTGTCTGGGAGTCGGCCAGCGAGTGGCGCCCGGAGAGCCAGGTGCTTGGAGCAGAAGTTAAGGATGGAACACACCAGACGGATCAGGAGGTGTGAGCAGACTTGTGCTGAATGGCACTCCTAATTTTAATCTCCAAGAATATCTGTCCCCAATTCAGGACAAGAGCAATCGGAGAAATATATACGATAGAATTTCTGAAGTTTTATAGGATCTCATCCATATAAAATTTGACTGATGCTATTTTGTTTTTTATCTAATAAATACCAAATATCAGAAATAAGGTGACTTTTGGAGAAATTAAGAGCGCAAGAGTCAACTTCTTTAATATGCCACTGGACAGGTAAGAAAATTACATAGTAAGTTGCAAAAAATATTTAAATTCACCACAAACAGAAATAGCATAGGCTTTGTTCTTTGATATTATGCAATAAAATTAGAAATTGAGAAAAGTGGAAACAAAACTAAAACCCAAGCATTTATAAATTTAAATTTTGTCCCTATAACTTTGGTTCTATGAGGAAACCAGTGCTACAAAATATTTAATAAATATCAAAAATGAGGGCATTGTGTAACACAACAAAGGCAGATGGCAAAAACAGAGAAAAGTTGAACATTTGCTTGCTAAAATACAGATGAAAATCTTAAACATTCCTTTCAAAATATAGTAAAAGAACATCATATAAACATAAGTAGGAAAGAAAATATTAATAAATGTAGAAGTTAATATATTAGAAATTGATCCTTGTAATTGAAATAGTAAGAATGATCAAAATATTCAAATACTTTTGTTATCATCAACATGTTAATCATGTATATTGATGGGATTAACCATGTATTCCTATACTCAGATACTGTTAATAGACAGTGAACATTCAAAAAATTTTTAACATAAGCTAACTATGTGCTACTTTAAAATCATGGAGGAAAAAAGTATAAATACAGGTATTCTACATAGCCCACTCCTAAAATTTCTGGATATGGGAAAAAGAAAGTCCCTGAATAAATATTTCTCTCACTAAAATTGACCCAAGAGGAGGCAGAAAACCTAAGTATAATTTTTAAAGCAGGAGTGATATTGAAAAGTTGATCGAGAACCAGTATTTTTCATGTATTCAAGAAATTGTTTACTATTTAAAATAGTCTAGGGCCAGGGATTTAGCTTAAGTGGTATCACACCTACCTTGGAAGCACAGGGCCTGAGTTCGATCCCCAGTACCACACACACACACACACACACAAAACACTATTTAAGCTATTCTAAAGTAAAGAAAAACTATTTCCTTGTTTTAAAGTATCACTAAATCTGCTATCAAAACCTAACAAAGAACACTCATAAAATAAAACAAGCAGCAGCTCTTACTTGTAACTATAAACTCACAAATTTTACACTAGGTTTTATACAATTTACAAATCAAATTATTTTACCATTTATTTATAATCAAAGTCAACAGTCCAGCAATAGCCACCATGAAAGTAAAGATCCATTCCTCCAATGAGGGGGGGGGGGGAAGGTTCAGGAAGCTGTAAAACTATGTGCGAAGATAAAATGTATGATGGTCTTAATAGATTCTGAAAATATACATACTTATAAGAGAGTAAGATTTAAACTATAACCTCCAGAGATGTGTGTACACACATGAGTGCATGTGTGTGTCCAGGACATCATGGGCACCAATGGCTAAATTTCACAGAAAACAGGACATATGAGCTATTATATGTCACCAAATCAAAAAGAAATAAATTAAGCAACTTTCTAAAGAAATGCAAAAGTACACAGGCAAACATAAAAAAGCTCACCAAATACTTTATTTTGCCCAAATATCAAACAACCTGAGTGGAGCTAGATAAATAACTGATGTCCCACCCCCTCAGAAAGGTCAGATACATCTCCTAAAGCCTGAGGAAGGGTTGTAGTTACTGCCAAAGAAACGTACACACACAAAAACAAATATGCTATAAAAGAACATGGCATGATGCCATTTTTTATGTATGTGTATATATATATATGTGTGTGTGTGTAATATTTATATATATATAAAATAAATGTATTGAATAGCATAGTAAAAATATGATTTTTAAAGAATGGAATATGTTAGAATAGAGTATTTCTTAGAGAGTAAGAACTAACTTCTTGGGAAATATGTTTTGTCAAGTCTTGGATATAAATGGAGAACTTGAAGAATGATATAGGTAAAACTGCTGCCCTGGGATCAAAACAAGAAGGACCCTGTCTTATTCCAGAAGAGAAGGGGGAAACAGAGGCAGAGGTGTAGAGGGCCAGTACTGTGGTCTGAGACACTGTCATCTCCAGTGATGCTTTGAATCTGCAATAAATTTCTTTGAAAAACTGCAAGGGCTCTGAGAGGCTGAGGTAGGAGGATTGCTAATTTGAGTTCAGCCTGGGTAACTGAGCATGAGTCTATCGCAAATCTGAAAATATACTCAAAGTAAAAATTGTTAACATTAAGGAACCTGAGGATGACACACTCCCAGCCTGGGCTCTCACCACCATTGAAGTCACCGTAAGTTTTTTTTTATTATATAAACTTTTTAAAGATATCTTAAAGTAAAAATAGAGTCATACAACCCAACTTCTTGCTCTTCAAAAAGACAAATGGAACCAGTAACCTCAGTATTCCTAGTGCCAATCACTGGCAGTGGCCACTGAGGGCCACTCTTGCCCCCAGAGCACGGCAGTGGCTTCAATCTGAGGAGGTGCGATGAGGTACAAACACTAAGATAAATGTCCTTTCCAAACTGCAGGACAAGCATGCAATCTCTAAAAGCACCACTAAATACTGGCTAACTGGCCTTCAAGACCAAGTTAAAGACATTTCATTGTCCATGTATTATTTTTTCCTTTAAGGATTATTGCTATAAATGCATCAAACACTGTGGTTGACATTACAGATAAGAGCTTGCAGAAAAGGAACATAGACTTTATAGACCTTCCCTTGTATTTTAGATTCCCTTATATCTGACAGTCTGATATAGTTTTTATGCCTCTGCACAGTACATCAAACTTTGGAGATAGGTAATTTTTCAGAATGAGGAAATGAATACATATTTCATCTTCCAGAGTAAGTATATAAACAGTATTTT